>JAVQJF010089719.1:0-14041 GCA_036023855.1 Gadopsis marmoratus
AGTCACAAAAATTAGGACAAGCAAAATATTAATGCCTCAAGTTTTGACCTGATAAAATCAAGCCTTGCATAGCCAAACAGCATGAACATTTAATTATTAAGTCAATGCATTGAAAGGACTTGGTCTCAGCTATGCAAAAATCACTATTAACAGAGTTTTGGAAGGAACATTTTCAAACATTATGGCATTTTAATAGTCAGCATTCAGAGAACTGAAAGACTTGCAACTAGCTTTGTGATAAAGATCACTGATGGACTGCTTCTCAAGAAACAGCTCTGCTATAGATGTTTTCATACCCACCAAATGTTTAATTGAAGGTTTATGGTTCGACCTTTGAAGTCAAATGTACAGTATATCTATATGACAGATTGCATAACTGTAAAACTGCATTGCTCCAAATGGATTATTGCTACTCTGGCTATCTGAAAACATGACTACAACCATTCCTTCAGCTGCATTTGGTATTTCAGAGAATTCCTTTTGGCTTAAATACCTCAGTAGTGACTCCGGGCAACTCAAGGCCTGCCAGTTGTAATGTATTCATATTCATGTTTTAAATACTAACTAAGTATAAGCCCACTACTATATGTACCTCTAATGCACATCCCTTTCCATGAGCAGTTTCAGTGGTGCCGCAGCCAGGCTGAACACAATGCCGCCATTGAACTAGAGTCACAGTGGATACCTTTATATACCATCAAGAGTGACAGTTAATGCAGCAGCATCTGGGTTTCACTTAAAGTGATAGGCCACATTAATACAGTTACATACGTACATCTTATATATCAGTTGTCCCCAAAACCATCAACATATACAAATCTCACAACTAATACTTGAAAGGGTGACGTCTTAAAATTTCTGGTAATTGTTTCTTTGAGTTGGTGAGTGATTAAAACAAGTCCACGCACAAGCATTTTGTGCGTGGACTTGTTTGAACACACTTGTCTGAAGTCAAGACTCTGACTTACATGTTGGTGATTCAGAGCAGCGTGCCGACAGGAGCAATGAAGCCGCTTTTGTAAAGTGGCACCCAACTGCCTGTTTACTTAGAGGTGAGGAGGCCACCCTGAGCAGTTCCTTACTACAACTATGGCTACTGGCTATTGAGTAAAACACACTTGTCTGTACTTGACTCTATAGCAGTACACCACTCATTTCATATAACCTCATGAGTTTTATATTGTATATCCATCTTAAATGGCCTCTTTTTTAAGGTATAATGTAGTGACTCCCAAATTTCATTACAAGAGAATTGCTTTAAATGACATTTTGTTAAGTACATCAAAGATCATTCTGTATTTTCACACTGTGTACGTTTATGAAGATATGAATACTCCACAAAATGAAATCCCACATTCATTTTACCTGAGTCGGGTATGTAAAGCCTATGAAAGAACATCAGGTGTCACATATAAAGTGATTCTCTCAGTTGTCCAGTTCAGCTCTATCAAACCGGGTTGAACTAATCACAATGAAGCACTAGCATAATAATCTTTATGAACAGAAACATCCTCTCTTTCAGACACACGCACACAAAACAAAACACACACGCCACTTTCACTTTCACTGTCGTTTATCCCTGAAAATCTAAACATGATCATCTATCAATACAATCTTATATGATAATCTCTTACGAGGCAAGCTTGTCATCTATTCTTATTTCATTTAAAATGAAATACAGAGTGTGACATAAAGCTTAAGTACCAGGCTTCTCAGTGGACACATAATGCAAATAAATACTTCTCTTTATCAAGTGGCTCTTCATTGTTACAATGAGGCACATCATTGGTGAGTATGAATATTATTGTATGGCCCAAATCTTCCTGTCACCAGTAAAACATTTCGTGTCTTTTATGGCATCCTTGCTTACTAGTTGTGGTCTGTGCAATAAGGCTTCCGCAGATTCGCAGCTACATTTTTGACTAATGAAAATGTTTCTCCTCAAGCAAACTGATGGACTTATTGATCAGTGCCTTTTCATCATCCACAAATCTGTACCCAAACAGCTTCATGGTGGGTCCACACACTCTCTGCACTACCTGAGCCAGTGTAAAGGGAATTTTAAATCTCCATTTCTCTGCCTGCTCTGACGAGTTCTTCTGGGTGGAGTAAATCCAACTAGCTTCCTTTGTGGTCTGGGTGTTCCTCAGAATCCACTCCCTAGCCTGGGGACTAAATGGTATGCCTGTGAACCTGTACATCTCCTCAGCCTTCTGCATGGGGTAGCGAGCAATATCCTCATAACGCACCAACATGTAGCGGCTCCTTAGCCAGCGTGGTTGGCTCAGTCCCACCTCTGCAGACATCCTAACGTTGTCACAGTTTCCTTTGAGCCTCTTCACCGCCTCGTCGTCTTCGGGCACCTGGCCGTTCTGTGCCCAGGCCTTCCATGTCTTGTACTTCGAGGAGAAAGCCACCATGCGGGACGCTAAGATGGCCCGTGGATCTCGGACTAGCTGGATCACTCGCACATCCAGGCGAGGATCCTCCACCAGAGGCTGCAATGTGTCCAGCTGGTGCACACGGACAGTCTTAATGGCATGGTGTTGCTTGGAAAGGCAGGATTCAGATGCAAGGGTCAGGTTCAGCGGCCCACAGCGACGGGTCTTACAGTGATACCTAAGAGAAGAGTGGTATAGTTATTGTATGAAAAAAATCTTTCATAGGGTTTCACAGTAGGAGGGCGTCTAGGGATCCGGAAGGAAATTCATTTTCTGCACAGAGTTGGAACTTACAAAGCTTGTGTGTGCATAGAGCTGTCTTGGCTGAATCATCAGTACAAGAGTTGAGGAAATGGCTGTTTCTTTAAAATAAGATAGGATAAAAGCTTAAGTCAACTATGACTCAAGGGGCATTTCAGTAAGAATCAGTCAATCACCAAGTTTAAAATGTTGTTGCTTATAGGGTCGTAACTAACAATTATTTTGATTATCAATTAATCTGAAATTATTTTCTGGATTCATTTCTTAAATGTCTGATCTATAAGTCAGTGTTTTCAGCAATCAGCAACTATGGTGTAATGTTTTGTCCCCAAATGCACAAGTATTCTGAATGTGCTGCACCTCTGCAACTAGCAACGTAGGCTCACGGGTATCACACGTGTATCACACAAGTATTTAGAGCAATTCACCGTACCAAACTGAAGGGGAAAAAAATGGAAGTTGATATAATTAAAACTGATGGCCATGACATACACCGATAGTATCCTTATGTTATCCAGGACACTCTGTTTTTATGTTGATCATCATTAAAAGAAAACGTTCAGATGGGAGCTTACAGTGGTAAAAAATACTGCCAGAACCATCAGCCCCTTCCTCTTTGAAACGGTTTCACTGCTGAATTTTAGTTCCTTTTCAGATTCGACCAACATTATAAGCTTAATTATAAACAGTGAGTATCTAGAGAATTTACAGTACCTCTCAAAAACATCTTTGATGACAGGAGAGCAGACGGAGTCTTCACAGAGCGATAAACTAGACTCTCTGCGGAAAAGAGCCGTGGTGACGTGGTCCTGAGGTGGGGGAGAAATGAACTTCTCAAGAGGAGAGAAATCACACAGGAAGAGCCCCTGGAGTACTTCCCGGTAGGTTCCTGCCAACACTGTTCCATTGTTTGCCTCTGTGACCATAGGTGGCACACGCTCAACGTGCCACAAAGGCTCAAACAGGTAGAACATTTTCTCTCTGTGCTGGTTGAAAAATTCACCCACAAACGAAGAACCTGTTCGCGTGGTGGCCAAGAGCAATATGTGCTTACGGCCGCCGCTGTGCGTGCCTAAATCATCTGGTTCTTCCTGTTCTTGCTCCTCTGAGATATGTGAGTAATTCCCTTTTGTACCAGTGAGCTGAGAGAGCAGTATATTGAGCATCATCAGGGAGCCATTTTGTGTTGCATTGCTGTAATCCAGTGGAGTCTGTGGGGTCTGCTGTAGAGTCTGCCTCTGGATCAGCTTATCAGAGACCCTGATGAGACACAGAGGCTTGATTAAAACATATCAATTAACAACAGACGAAGCAGTATAAACACCTAAGCTAGGCTTTATATTTTCCACTTAGCATTTAGCTGACACTTTTATATGAAGCTACTGTATGTTTGAGGTAAAACAACAGATCCAGAGGTTCACAGCCAGTCTGAATTCCTTTAAAGGAATAGTTTGACATTTTGGGAAACGCGCTTGTTCATTTTCTTTCCGAGAGATAGATGACAAGATTGATACCACTCTCGTGTCTGTGTGTTATAAATAAAGCTACAGCCAGCGGTTAGCTCAGTATAAAGGCTGTAAACGGGTAAGGGTGCAGGTTTGAGAGTGGTGACTCTTGGCAAGAAGGGGCAAAGCAAAATGTTATTGCTTTAAAGTGACAGGACAGTCTCTAGCCACAAGGACACAATTCCTCTAAATCTCTGCAGAACAACACCAATTTATTTTCATCAGAAAGCCGAGGTGAAAGCTACTGCATTTCCTTCAGCAAAGTCAAGTTACAGATTGCTCTTTACTCTCTTACCTTGATAGGATGTTGCTTTCTTTTTCGATGATGACCAGGGCCACGATACAGATGAAGACAATTGCATATTTGGTCTTCATTCTTGAGTCCTGGCTTTGTTGTTTCCTGAATCTAGTCTGTGTGTTGGTCATAGCTTGTCATGCAGAGGCTGAAGCTTCATTCTGCAATAAGAAAATACTTCAGTAAAGACAATTAAAGAAAGCAGGATGCAAAGCAGAACACATAATATATCATAATGCTGGTGAGAACAACATGCAGTCACAGTTACATTGATCATTTTCTTCAGTCTTAAAATTAAATTCAACAGCCCTAAGAATTCATAAACCAAGGCTAAATATTTAATATAAGCAGTACAGTACAGTTCAGCAGTTTGTACAACACAACAGCTTTTTTAAACTTGTTTGCCTCATTTCTTAGAACCACAGCATTGCCTTTCGGTAGGGCTGGAGTCGTGGATAAACATGAAGATAAGAGAGAGGGTGTTAATGTGAACAGGGCTGGTTGTCAATGTCAGCAAACACAGTGGAGCCGTTCCACATCGCACTGCGTCAGGGGACACGGACGGTACTGTGTGATTTCAACAACCGCGTTTCTCAAACATGAAGCCTCTTTCAAGTCTCAAGAAGTAAGTCTGTTGCTGAGTTGCACCATCGTACCCCCATTGTGAAGTCACCATTAAGGCACAAGCCTCGACATGTCGACAGTCAAGTGATCTTTGATGCTGATGTTCAAGAACCAGATTATTGTTTATCAGGACAGAGCACAGCATAAGTCAGAACTTGGTAGTGCCAAAACCAAATCTTGTATAACAGTTACTGTAGTAGTATATTGTTACATCTACTGGGAGTATCACCTTAATCTGGAAGGTTAAAAACTATTCAG
This sequence comes from Gadopsis marmoratus, assembly GCA_036023855.1. Taxonomy (NCBI): domain Eukaryota; kingdom Metazoa; phylum Chordata; class Actinopteri; order Centrarchiformes; family Percichthyidae; genus Gadopsis; species Gadopsis marmoratus. Next base: position 5,385 of record JAVQJF010089719.1, read on the forward strand.
GCATCCTGAACTAAGAAATGTCAGATAGGAGGACAACCCAGATTTATGTAGCCAGCCGGCACACGCTGCTGGTCTGCTCTTCTAAAAGACTTTTCAACAAATTAACTATTTTGCCACTAATTTGAAATTATTTAGAACAACACATTTCTTAATTTTTAATAAATTGTCTATGGGCTCACACACACACACACACACACACACACACACACACACACACACACACACACACACACACACACACACACACACACACACCCACACACACACACACACACACAGCGATATCACCAAAATCCTGATCTTTATAGTTAGTGGTACTATGGTATATAATAAGTAGTCTGACTGCACGAGGCAGTCAGACTACTTATTTTAAAAAGATAAAAAGTAAATATACTGTAAATATATTAAAAAAAGGTTTTCTCACACTGCAAATGGCAGTAGTACAAATGAAAACTTAGGCAAAACTACTAAAAATGCCATTGAACAATAATATAAAGCCATGCCTTCTACCAGAGGGGTGTGGTAAAGGGGTGATGGGGCTGTGGGGGGTACGTCGGACCAAAAGGGTTTGGAACCACTGATCTACAGTATGTGTTATATACCTGTCTGACTCACTAAGAGCTTTTACATTTTCAAGTTGTGCATTAAAGAGTGAAAATGAAGACAATTTGAAAAAACGAATTGCAAACAACATTTTTACGCTTAGCTGAGGTGTGGCTGTAACGATAAAAACTGAATATTTCATTGCAATGGAAACAGACATGAAACAAGTGACTTTTATATTTCCATCACTTAGGTATATTTTAACACTAAAAGCATCACTGGATAAATGTTGGCCATCATCAGGCCAACATTTCAGTTTGTCTAATACCCGCAAAACTAATGACGTTCCCATCAGCCTCACCTGTGCTTTGTGTTTAGTGCTAATTACCTTTAGCATCATGTCATTAGCATCGCCATTAGCGTGTGCATGTCGGCATTTAGCTCAAAACACTGATGTGCGTAAGTATAGTTGGCCTGAGCCACTAACATGAGTGTAGATTCTGTCTTGTTTAAAATACAAATATTTAAACATACTCAAAAGTAATGAGGTTGTAGAGCAAAGAGATAATAGGTGTTAAATATTGATGCTGAAAACACCAGTGTGGGTCACATTGACCCCTACAGTGATTACCATATCAGAGGTATAGCACAACAAGACTACAAACATGGCAGCATCTTTTCTTTGTCTTTCACTTCTTGCTATCGTTGTATTCTACAACAAGTGCAGCACCGTTGGCTCACCTGCAGGGTGCACATTTTCACGTAGCCTAGCAGAGAGACCGTTCTGTCGTGAACAGACTGTGATGTCTGTGTGAGAGGTGACTTCTGTCTCTCTGGTCGAACAGGACATATCAGACGCTGTGTGCCGAGGTCCTGCAGTAATGCTGAGATTCGATGTACATTAATGCAAATTTTTCACCTACATCTGACTATATCACATAATCAGTCCAGTCAGTTATAAGGCTGCACAGCCTGCATATGGCTGGAAGCTGCTGTGTTTCAAAACGAGCCAGTCTCCAGGTTCACAGAGCGCAGAGGTCTGGAGCAGACTAAACAAGCTAAATGAACACATTCAAATGAAGATAACAGGTACTCCTTAGGAACTACACCGATCAGCCATAACACGCTGACAGCATGGGCACCCTGACCATTCACCTTCCTTGGACCATATCCAAAAAGTTTCATAAGCATTGCATTTTGTAGTTGCAATATAGACAACCATAATGTGGTCTATCATCTTAGGGCACTTTGACACCTAACAGCTTCAGTTCAAGTGGTGCAGTTTGGTGCACTTGGTTGGTGGTGTGAAAGCCAACCAACTTTTAAAAGTAGACATATGATTTTGACATTGTTTCAAAGGCTGAATTAGTAATAAATCCATATACTGACTGTGAACTGTGATTGTATAGAGATCTGTGTAATCTCTATCAAAAGCAGTTAAAACTGTGGTCTGCTGTGCGTGTGTCATACTCCATGAAATCCATTGCCCCAGAATCCTCCTGTAACATTGCTGTACAAGGTTCGAGTCCAGCTCTTCCCGTCCACATGTCGTAGTATCCCTGGGCAAGACACTGAACCCTAAAGGTGCCCCTTGGCGCCGCACAAGGGGCTGCCCCATTCCCCATTGAGGGACTAATAAAGGAGCATTATAAGAAGTCTCTTCTTTGTGGTGTCTACACCTGTTAATCCTTATTCGCACCATGCAATCAATTTGCAGTCTAATAATAACAACAATGATGCATATAATCAGTTATTTCTTCTTGAGCTCTTTGTGACACCAGAGAGCATAAAATATTCACTTTTCGCTTGGTCCAGACTACATGAACTGAACTGCGGGTGTGACAGCACCCCCTAATCCAAAATTGGACAGAGAGTGATTAGAGCAACCAGAGGACCAGGTGCAACCGAAAATAAAAGCATACCTACAAACTTTCCTCAGGCTCATTAGCTGCACGGTGTCAGCTGGGTGACAAATAAAAAGGAAAAACCAACACAAAACGTGTTGTTCCAACCTTGAGCCTCCAGAACAGCTTCAGTGCTCTTTGTCTGGAGGGATGAACTGCATTCTCCTAAAAGATGTGTGTTTTCATGATGGTGGTGAGAGCACTGTGTAACAAGTCCTTCCAAAGTGTCACAAAGGTGTTCAGTTGGGCTGAGCTCAAGGCCATAGAATATACCGGGCTTCCATAGGACATAGCACATTTTACTGTGCAGCGATAGCTGCGACTCACATCATTTTCATACTCATCAAATCATGATTATGAGATATTAATATGTTTTTCCACCCATTCATTCTGGTTTGCCCTTTAATTTGTTGCCAGTCTGTTCATTTTCTAAGTCCTTGTGTTCCTTAACAAGTCTTTATGTGCTCTTCCTGAACATGTAGAGGCTTGACAGCAAATGTTTGTTTTTTTGTTTTTGGAATAACAACTGCATTTTTTTAAACTTCTCACAGGTACAGAAAATACTCTGTACTCGTACTCGCAGGTTAGCAGTAGTGGTACACTGCACTGCTATCTAATGGCAACATTAATGATCCCTTAAGTAAAACCACTGCAGGCAAACAGCAACAATCGCAGGTGGATTGCAGGTTTGTTGATTTATGATCATAAGCTAGTTTGCCCTTAACATTTACACAGAAAGATTTCATCCATCCTGTGGCGGTTGTTCAAAAATGGCAACATTAGCCACCCGCTGACGACTAGTGCTAGAAACTGAACATCATCCACGTTCAAACGGGCTGAAACTGACTGCAGTAATGCAGCCGTCAGACACGTCTACACCGAGCTTCGCCCACATAGCTACTTCCAGGTAGGTGAACCGCTTTTTTTGACTTCCACACGCAGGCTGCCGGGGCGCATTGCAAGAATCATTAGAGGTGAACGAAGAAATGCAGAAGCAAATGCAGAGCCATGCCTGCGTAGATAACTGCGCCTCCTAAGCACCTAATACACATGCCACAGTGCCACACCTGTGCAAACCGACTGATGCCAGCGGCGCTCAGTGGGCACTGTCCACCCCGCAGTTCCAGGCATTTCTTTGGCACTCAGCTGCAGAGTGCCTTACAGCGAGTGCAGCAGCAACAGCAGACTGAGCCTCAGTTATTTGGCTGCCATTGCATTCATTTGCTGTTAAAATCAAGCAGCAAATTGGTTTTGGAGACCAGAGCCTTGTTTACACGTGTGACAGTTTAACCTTCATGCTGACTAGTTTAAGTGAGAAATCCACGACTTCACGCTGTCGCACCACGTCATTGGGCCTGGACGCTGCCCTAGGCGTCCACAAAGTCCTTCACACAACTGTGTGGACACACTCATGGGGCATGCACACATGCACACACACACGCACAGAGTATCATGCACACATGCATGAATATAAGTGTGATAAGATTAATGGACAGCCAAAGGCGTCAGAAGGCCACTTTGCTGGCTTGTCTACTTGTACCGTAAGACGGTAATCAGTGAAAAACAGGCAAAATCACACTCAAACAATAATTATGAGACAAACAAACAAAATAACAACCTCCCTCCACAAAATGGCATTACGTTATGAATATTCATGCAACCTTAACTTCTGCTTAATCAGATTTTGAAAAACTCATTTAATTCAATTCAATTTTATTTATATAGCGCTACATCATAACAGAGTTATCTCATAGCACTTGTTTAATATAGAGCAGGTCTAGACCAACTCTATATGTATAGACCCAACAGTTCCACCATGAGCAGTGCTAGGTCACAGTGGCAAGGAAACACTGCCTTTTAACAGGCAGAAACCTCGAGCAGAACCAGGCTCTGGGTGGGCGTCCGTCTGCCTCAACCGGTTGGGTTAGAGGCAGATGACAGGCAGATAATCTAAGTGACTTTCCCCTTTCTGTTTTACAGATGTATTATCACAGAATCTTCTCTCAGACTGTTTAACGTGTTGGTCTTTCTTCCCAGATAAACACTTCCTGCAGCTCGCTTCAGAATGTCTGTATCAGTCTCAGCTCATGAAGAGGACACAGCAGAACACTCGACCCACGGTGACCGATGTTAGCGTTAGCAGCTACCTCAGAGGCACGTTGGCCTTTAAATCTGAGAAATTCCTGAAGTCATTTACAAGGACATTCCCATACAGCTTTGATAAACGATACTGAATGTAGATGGATGACACTGACCCTGGAACTGAGGAGAACACTTGCCGGCATTTGAGCACCAGCTAAACAGTAAACCACTATGTACTACTGCTGGTGTGGACAGATATGAGCCCATACTTGAAATAAAAACTGAGAAACAATTTATCTTTTTTTATTTAGTTACTCAAAATGAGTAACAACACAGAATCCTGTTGACTCAATAATAAATTGCAGCATAATCTAAACATGTATCCAATCACCAAAGATGGAGATAAACGCCAAAACCAATATAAGTGCTGTGTTAAACGCATGCACACTAGGGCTACTCTGATGATCATTATTTTTAGGATTAATCCATGCATTGTTTAGTCTATAAATTGTAAGAAAATAGATGCAAATTCCACAAAACTCCAAAAATACTCCGTTTACAATGATATAAAATAAAAAAATTAAAAACAGGAAATCCTCACATTTAAGAAGCAGGAACCAGCAAATGTTTTACCTTTTATCCTCATAAATAGATTTAATCATCAATGTGCCCCATCCCAGCCATGTCAAAACCACAGAGAACTTAATTCAGGCAGCCTCGTCTAAAAGGTGTAAAAGAGGTGTGAGGAGCAAACATAGCTTCATAGAAGTGGAAACCGGACACTGAAAAGTGTTCAACATTCATCAATCAGACCCATTCCCACAGCAAAAAACACACAATTACTGTGAATTAACGCTCTACAGGATGCACCGCTACAGCTTCATCCCTGAACAGTGAAGCTGGATCTGGACACAGACTTTCCTCTGGGGAAACTGGATGACCGCTTCATCTCTCTATGCACGTGCACATCGTGTGTGTGTGTGTGTGTAAGAGAATGACACATAGACTGATGTAGATAGAAGGAGACGGAGGGAGAGTGTCTGTCCTTTTCTCTTTGCTTTCTCTTCTAGGCTTCTTATATCTCCAGGTTTATTCAGGGTCTTGACCGACACACACACACACACACACACACACACACACACATACGCACACACACACAGACACAAACACACACACACATACACCACACACACTTGGGATTCTCACTGATACCAGTAGCAAAGCTCGAGTGCTCAAGATTATTAAGCTGCAGGCATTTGGCCAACAGTTGTGAGCCGGTGTAATCAGGAACATGATTGATATTTTGGACCAATGAAAAAAAAAAAGAAAAAAAGGTTGCCAGCAGTTGCCCCTCATCACGCGGCCTCAGAATGCTGCTCGTCTCACCCAGTCTCTCCAGGCTGCCTCTCTTTTCATTACATTTTATGAGTTCCCTCAAATACAGAAATTGATACATTGATTCTGACGTCAAGCCAATTGTCCCCCTCTCACTCAGTTTCAATTTAAGTCACTGGATGCTTCACTGGCACGAGACAGGGGCTTTGCATAGCAAGGTGACAAAATGAATCATAGTCAGTAACAATTAGATTAGAGGAGATTAACCATCATCAATACATATCTGTTTAAATGAATGTCGGTGAGATATTGTGCTATAGATACTGAGGGACTGCAAAATGTCCAAGTGGGAGGAGCAGTAGGTTCTGGAAGTATTTTTATCCACTCTGAATAAAAAAAGAAGTAATTATGTCCTCAGTGTTCTCCAGGAGTCTGCTGGATAATTTAACCACACTATAGGTTTATGTTATGGACATTAATTCTAATTATTTCAATCCTGTTTATTTTCTGCCACGTTGGTGTGATGGATGCCTCTCAACACTACATTTGCTATAGAAAGTAAATTTACCTTAGGTCCTCATTCACTTTTGGAATAACACAAATACCTAAAATTTCTGCTTCTAGGCCTCTGGGTCGCTGCCCACTTGTGTTGTTCCCTAATGAATACAACTGACCAACCTGTTTAGTTGGCAGACTGAGAATGGGAGCGTCATCTTCCTACATATCCTTCTAGCCACCCGGCTACGTTCATAAAAAATAGTAACAAATAAAATAATAATAACTAGCGTGGGTGAAATCAACACAGCTGTACATCGACTTGCTGAAATAACGAGTCTTAAACTGACATATTTCTTTGTTGAATGTGAAAAAATGTTTGCTGCTCCCACCAAAACTGCAACCCTAGCATCTGTGTTGTCCGGGGGACGGATCAGTCGCTACAAATTGGCAATAAAAATAAAAGATAAATCATTGTTTGTCAGATTTGGCTGTTTTTAGCATCCTTTAACACATCCAAACACCATTTCCAATCATCATGGGTTCATTCATGGTCGGGCTGAGCAGCAGTGGCTTGGACAGGTTGAACAGGACAGAGAGGATGGAACTACGTTTACATGCACAAAATATTCCTTATTGTGGAAAAGACAATATTTCCTTTACATGCAGCCTTGTCCACCATGCGAACTCAGCCTCCCTCTTTCATTCGTTCAGCCACCTTCTTGAAAAGGTCAGCGTTGTGATATTTGCACATATCCAAAAACCTGTTGATGAATGTCCAAGTCTTTCATCATGATTAAAAGTAGGTGTTTCTCCTTCCCACCAGAAATTTGGGCTTTTCTTTTGTGCATGCTTCTCTACCCCGCAGCCTTTCAAACACACAGAGCTGACCGTAAACGGGTGAGAGGCCGCAGACTTGGAATGAGCTGTACATTATGTGCAAAGAATGCTCCTAAAACCTGAATAATATCAGCATATCCCACATGTCTTAATCGGAAAATGCTACTTTCGGAATAAGGCCTAGTTCGGAATATCCAAATGGAATATGCTGTTAGACTGTGCATGACTGTGCATGTAAAAGCAGTCTGTGTGCATGCATTTGTAGACAGCAGAGATAACAGATAAAAAGATGTGGATATGTTATGATTAAGTAATAACCGATCAATTAACCATTTCACTTTGTTAGGTGAAACAACAGCGGGTGCTGAAGTGGACGCAAATTAATTTTCGAATACGTACAATAAACCCCAGCAACACAATTTGCTTCGTAAGAAAGTTAAGAGATTGCACGGAGTCAGAGAAGCTGGTGGAACAGAGGATATCCTCATAGCCTGCGTCAGTCAGAGGCCAAATCAGAGCTGTGGCAAATTCAAAATGATGCGAAGCACTGCGCCAAAGTTACTGAATTCACCCCAAAGTCACACAGAATCTGAATGGCAGCTGAATCAAACTTCTGCAAAGCATAATCAGCTGCTTCTTCTCTGTGGTAGCGGCAAGTGCAACATGACTTTTAGCTCAGGGAAGTTTAACTCTTCACAATTGACTTATGTCAATATGACTTATGTTTTGTGCTGATGGTTCAACCTGGGAGTTGATTTTTTGTTGTTGTTATATTGGGGTTTCCAATCAAGGAATAAGGGCTTAATTAAAAGGTGGGTGTCTACAAACAGGATTCCAACGAGGTGTTTGGCTCAGAGAGGTTGCGGCCAAAATCTGATTGGTTTAACTGAAAGAGTGAATGCCCTGTCAGCTGATTGAGTTGGAAGTGGGAAAAGAAAGAGAGGGAAATTAAATAAGTGGCATGAAGACTCTCCATATGGAAGGTCTGTCTTTTCACTCATGACACAGGCTACTGCGGTATCCGTTTGAATCCAGGCTCTGCGCTAAGCTAAGCTAAGCAAAGCACATCCTGTTGTGGAGACAAAACAGTTATTAATCTTCTCATCTGACTCGGGGCAAAAAGAGACAAAACAAGCATATTTCCCCAAATGTCTGAACGTCCCTCTAAATTCCACTCCTTATCTGCAATCATGCAACAACAGAGAGTCAGACACGCAGGCAGCAGCTGCTTTATCACGCAGTCATCAGCGGCATCTCATCAACATCACGGTTGCAGGAATATACGAGGCCAATTTCGCTATAACCGCTCTGCGTGCGATTCCTCATCACGGTCTGACTAATTTGCCCAAACTTCGATTTACATCAGGATCATTATTCCACAGACTTGCTTTCCAACCCTGGAACACAAACACACGGTGAGGGAAAAGAATTCAGAAATAAAGGTCAGTGATCACACAC
>JAVQJF010089721.1:0-10192 GCA_036023855.1 Gadopsis marmoratus
GTGTGTGTGTGTGTGTGTGTGTGTGTGTGTGTGTGTGTGTGTGTGTGTGTGTGTGTGTGTGTGTGTGTGTGTGTTCCCACCTCCGAAGGCTCCCAGCAGGACCTTCTGGTAAAAGGGCATGGGGCCCTGGCTTGTGCTGCCTATCATGTCCCTCACTGTCTCATAGATGGCAAATCTGGTGAGGGAATAGGACATCTGAGGGGAGAGGAGAGGAGGAATGAGTCTAGCAGAGGACCGTATCCTAAACGCTCTTCAATATTAACTAAATCAATTATTAACATCCTACATTTTGTCAATCACTAAGCACTTTGAATTGCATTTGAAGAGGTGCTATATAAATACATTTTGATTGACTGACATATGAATTTATTGATACCCATAAGCCTCTTAATCTAACCAGAAATATGCCAAAGTAGACCATAAATACGTCTGAAAGGACATTAGAGAAAGAACGCTTTTAGGAAGTCATGCGTACATTCAAGAAAGTTCTCAAAACGTATCTTTAAAAAAAAACAAAAAAACATACAGCTTCTAGCACATAATTCTATTTCCAACATATCATCTTTATTTGTACCATTATTGATTTTAGACTATTGGAGGTTTTAGTCCTTTCTGTTTTTGTATTATTTTCCGTTGTCTGATTTTATGTGTCTCCTTGCAGAACTGACACATTTTAATCCTGCTTCAACAATGTAAAGTACGTTGTAATTTTGTTGTCAAAAGAGCTGTATAAATAAAGTTGTTTATTATCATTACTATCATGTCTACACCAGTCAGTGTGTACCTCAATATAATCTATAAAATCATAACCGACAGTATGAGAAACTCATATTTCCATTCAGTATGTTTGACTACAAGAGCAACAACAGCAGACTGCAGAGAGACATCAGCAAACTAGCTCAACAGAAAACTATTAACATTAATGGAGTCAAACTAAAAAGAAATGAGTGATAAATTATAAAATAATGTTTAATTTTGTGTCATTTTCTCTGCAACCTTTTATTGCTTGCGGCCAGATCTCCCTTGCAAAAGAGGTTTCCACCCTCAATGGGACTCACCTGGTTAAATAAAACGTTTAAATGACAAACTAAGAACAGATGTAGGCATGTACAGACACACATACCTGTCTACAAAGGGAGGCAGAGAGGCCACTGTAAAGAGCCAGCACACCATCGCTCTTCACCACATGCACAGCCATCCCCATCATCCTCATCTTCACCTCCTGCTGTGTCTGCAGGTGAACCTGGAAAGACAGTCATGTAGTAGCATTGGTGCCATTTTCAATATCAAGTTGGGTACAAAAAGTGATGTAAGAAAGAAAACATGCGACAGAACACAGACACAATAAACCTACATAGCAACCTCAGCAACTTTTTCTTTTCGTTCCTCCTTGTGGGGTAACTTAAGACACCAGTTCACATATTTAGGCAACTAAATGTGTCAAAGGGCTACATGTGTCCCCTACAGTGTTTTAATATTACACTTAAAGTTGGGGCATTTAAAAAAGGAATGGCCAAAATCCAATCAGCAGAGGCAGAGATATCCTGACTTTTAGTCTTTTTTTATGGGTCAAACTCCAATAACACTGGATCCTACACTTCCCACAATGCAACTCAATACCGTCTGTAATTAGACCCTTGCTGCCTGGGAAGCACACGTTCTTCAAACTCAACATGTCCAGTTTGTAACACAAGGCTTTCTGTTAAAACCAGATTTTGTGCCAATCCATCAAGTAGATATTATTGAAATATTGAACTGATGGACAGGCACTGGTGTCAAGTCATTATGATTCATCCTCTGGGGATCATGAAGGTCTGTACAAATGTTTATGACAATCCATCCAAAAGATAGTTCAGTCTGGTCCAAAGACTGAAACCAAAGGACATCGTCATCTGTAGAGCCAGAGAGTTAGCATGGCTACAAATCCACTAGAAAATCTTACAAATTCAAATAACTTACAATAACTACAGTATTATAGGTATTTTCCTTAAAGCTCCGACACAGAGAACCACAAAGTGCTCCTCAAAAATGGGTTAAGACAATGTAAACTTGTGCACTCACAACACGGTGAAATATTACACCCAGATGACTAAAAGATTGACTTTTTGGGTGAGGTCAGACATATCTTGATACTCTGCTCTATCAGATTAGGACAACAATAGAGCAGCCCATCTGATGGTGTAATGGGTGTCTGGGTTAACACAAAAGAGGACATCAATAAAACATATTTGCCATGTGGGTTTGGCCAAACCCTACTTCCCTGATGAAAACCACATTCATATCGTCTCTCCTCTAAATTAAACTTCAGGCGTTACGTGTAGAGCAGTGAAGCCATTCACTTTGTAAGCTTTATAAGCTGGTGCTACAAAGTCACCACCTGCCTCAATGTCCGGTGACGGAGAACAGAACAACATTTAACCTCATAGTCGTTAATTAATTTCAAATTCAGTCTGCTGGAGTAGAGTCAACACGACAGAGAATGTGTTAGGGCCCAACATGGCCTGCACCATATCCAACTCATGGCCATGTGAGTCATGTGGGAATGGATAATCATACAACAGCTTAATGTGCAAGGCGGCAAACTACAAAAGGAGGCATTAATTAACAGGGTGCATGGAAACGGATATATAAAACTGACTTAAGGGGAGCGTGACATTAGGGACTTGAAGAAGAAGACATGTTTAAGAGCTGAGTGGAAATAACAAAACCATATTCACACCTATTCTTTTCAGTCTAAACCTGATTGGCGGCTGTTGTTTTTTTTTCCTTTTTCATAGTTTGTAAGTCATGCCAAAACATGCCAGTTCTAAAACTAAGGTTGTCCGCAATACTACAAGTAGAACTGTAATACAGTCAGTCACACTGAAAACTACTACATGGGTCAACAGAATGACGTACGTAGCACACTGAAAAAGTTACTTTGTAAACGTCGAAGCCCCTTCAGCCTGCTACTATAAGTGGGGGGCCGAAATGTAGCACTGCAGAATACAGTTCTACTGCAACGTGCTGATTACAGGCCTTCGTCCGCATAATCACACACACGACTTCCTGACCAGTTAGTGTTATTACAGTCATGTGCTGCGGTTTTCAATGCAAGCAGAAGGGTAAAGAAAAGAGAGTAACGGTTTATGCCGACAGAGGATGTGCATCTTTACTCCGGTGTGCAGCAGAGAGGCAAAGATTAACAAGCACGAACAGGCATGACCCCACTGACACACACACACACACAGGAGGTGACAGGCTGCTATGGACAAACACTATTCCTGCTTCTGCTCAGTGTGGTCTTACAATGGCCACATTATATCTAACTCAATAACATAACTCTTATATGTAAAACTAATGTCACACCGAGACATGATGTGTACTTAAAATAAAAAAAAAAGAAAATCCAACAATTACTTTCTTTTCCACATATTATTAACAGCATAACGTCCGTGGGTTGAATAGATGTCCCTAACCTGCGGCCTACATTTGAACAGCCTTGGACATCCTAACACACATTGCAGCGACACCATGGAGACATGTGATCCCTCGCAGGGACAGACGCCAACATTTGTAAGGACGCGCCTCCGAGTGCCTACATTTGGTGGCCAAAGTACATTTTTGGTCGCCAAAATGTAAAGTTATGTAAACTCAATCCAGACAAGGCCATTTAAAAATTGTGACACTAACAAGACATGAACAGGATGAACGTTTATTTGTATAATAACTGAAAACATGTCGATTCTCTCAGTCTCGCTCCCTCGCGCAGACACACAAATGATAGAACGCTGAAGGAACCAGGAACCAGGAACCAGGAACCAGGAACCAGGAACCAGGAACCAGGAACGTCGCGTCGGCAAAGGCTCGGGAGTGCAGGGCTAAAACTTGGCGGCCAACATGGAGTACTTGGTCTGATGGTTAATGTCGAACCCTGCGCTCGGACTGTGGAATCACGGCGACGGGAAAAGCTCGGCGCAGCTACTACGGCAAGCACGCGGGGTGACACGCGCAGCCGTCTGGAGGGAACTAACTGCAGCCGCAGCCTGCTGTTCGGGCCTGCAGCGGAGGGTTACACACACTTCGCTCTCACCTTGAGGAGGTCCAGCGGATGCGTGCAGCAGGCGGCCCCGCAAGACGCCAGCCCGCCGAAATACCACCGCGACATCCGCTTCTCGGCCATGGTTCCGGTCCGGTGCCGCTACAGCCGGTGTTTAGTTCCTCCCAGTCCGCCCGCTCTGTCGGCTTCCTGGCCCGCAGGCAGCAGCTGGCAGTAGCTTGTGGTCTACAGGACGCGGTTAACCTCGTTAATCTTCAAACATGTCGATAGGAGACTGCGACGCGGACCAGGGGGGGGGACTTTGGCTCCCAGCAGCACCGCGCACTCTCACGCCACATTGTGTTCCTGTATGCATGTAAAAGACTGTGTGTGTGTGTGCGCCGCACAATAAGAGGCAGCTGTAGGAAGGAGACGAGCGCAGCCAATTGGCACCGTGGACTGCGGAGCTGCCTACCCGCCCCGGGCTCCCGAGATCCAAAGGTCGACGACGACGGCGGCGGAGTCTGGGACCGCCGAAAAGCCCCGAACGGCACACTTTCACCACCACGAGCCGTCCTGCGGGGTTTAAAGCGGCACGCGGCCCCCTCGCTGCTGTAGAAAGGCCACGTGTTCACTGTCTCTTTAAGAGGACAATGGGCGACTTTCTCAGGTCGAGCAGTAACCCGGGAAACCGCGTTTGGGCGAGATTAACCAAAACGTGTAACGTCCTCTTCTCGAGTTACGTGCAGAGGGGAGTGTGGATGTTTGAGGCCGTCAGCCAACGGGGGACACCTGCTTTGCATTTGATCAAACAACTGTGGAATTTGGAAAGTAAAATAAAATTAAAGGGGAGCTTTAGCACGCATGAGACAAATATATAAAGGAGCCTACATACTCATTCATTATGGCGTCAGGTGAAAGTTATTGAGATACTCACTTTACCCTGTGTCAGTTTTGGGCTTGTTGCTGCCCCCTGTGTTCTACAGTGGAATAACACCCACCACGACAGTTTGGTCTTTATCAGCCACTTTCTTAACTTTGCCAAGAGGAGACAAAGATAGGGAACGACATTCAGCAAAGGCACCCAGCCAAACCAGTGTCTGGCCTTAACTTAACACCTGAACTGCTGGGACAATAGGCCCCCCCCCCACTTTCCTGAACTGTCTCGCATGCAGTGGATTATACAGTATGTTAATCAAACATTAAGCAGAAAGCTGCAGAGAGTTGATTCTCTTGATTCAGAGTTAATGTCAGAAATATTACATGTAATAATATATTTAGAAGAAATCGAATTTCATTTAAGTTGAATCGCATCTTATGAAAAGTTCAATGAGATGGATCCTACTGTATGTAGGTTTCTTTGTTAACTCACGAAAGTGTAATTTATTTGCAGTGAGGTTGGTTCGTAATAAATATCTTGTCTCACTTTATCTAGAAAAGGGAGGAAGAATATCCACACACTGAAAATAAACTTGCAGTGTTTAAGTTACAAAGGCCTTGAAGATTAACCTTTGGCACAGTCCAGAGAGCAGCAGGTCTTTGCATGCCATCCTTTTGCCTTGTCTAAATCTGTTCTTCTGTATGCAGAGTTAGCAGGGCAGGACAGACTACATGGGGACACAACTCACACCTAAAACATCTGGATCACTCTGAACAAAATTATAGCACTTCAACTTGACACATGGACATGTGCTGGCAAGCTTGGAATTTACAGAGGTGACACAACATAACTAACACCTCAACCAAAAACAACTAAAAAAGAAGCATTGAAAGCCTTCTCTTAATCACAGTTGCTAATGTGCAACATTGGTGGGTCATACTGTTGAGTTTAGAGAGGTGTTTTTCTAAGTAACACGAGGCAACTCACAGGGCTCTGGAGAGGCCAAATCAGCCTCCTCCAAAGTGTAGATGGAAACAAATCACAGCAATGTATTTTAGCAGAAAGAGAACAGTCATAATCTGAATGACAGACATACAGTAGAAGAGGTTGACCAAAGCTGAAAACTGGGCCTCGCTGATGACACTCATTAGTATCCATGATTGAATACATGGTTCTTTATCTGTGTTTCCATTGTCTTGTCCGCTACCTGTATACTGTATATAAATAATCCACGTTGCAGTGGGTGTCATGATATGTGACGGTTCATGTTAGAAAGCACATCAGTTACTTAGTGTTTATTGCCTCCTTATGTATGGTTGTCTGCTGTCAATCATCGTGGTTAAATGTTTTGGGAATTGAATTGATGTCCATTTAAATTAATGTGTGGTTTGGAGTGAGTGTGCAGGCGTGGCTGCTTTCCAGTAGCCTTACACCCGCAACTGGCAGGCGTATAACTACTGTATGCTCATTTATTGTTTGCCAGGGAATAATCTTGTGTTTCATACTCCTTGAAAACATGACAGGGGTTAAGTGAGACAGACAATCCCTTCTAACACGCATATTTATTGTCCATAAGTGTTACAATTTATACAACAGACAGTCAATACAAAAGTAAAAGTGGAAAACACAATGTCACAAAACAACTACTACTGGAAATAATATTACATTAACATTAATAATTATTTCTCATATGTAGGCTCTACAACTTAGACAATAGGGGTGTTTAAACTGACATCAATAAAAAGTGTACAGTAAAAATACATACAGTAAAAACAAATGTAAACAAGAATAAAGTAATAAATGTAAAAGGAAAAATAAATCATGAAGTGTAAGCTTGTGCAAAAACATTCATAAAATGTAAATAAACAAGCGTTGGTCTGACTGCCCACAGGGTCTTCAGTGAACACACCAGCATACGCAGATATACTATGTACACTGGCCATCTGTACACAGACCGCCCACACACGGTGGAATTTGAGAGATGTAAATTGCACACATTAGTAAACTCCCACTCTGACAGAAAGCTGTTAAATCATGCAAATTCCATTAGAAACCCTTTGCTATGTAGTTTATCATGTAAATGCATTAATAAATGTAAAATCATTTACTGAACTGTAGTGAAATCCACATTTTAAATTAAAGAAACATACTAACTCTTCTTTAAAGACACAATTCAGACTGAATATCCTCTAATAGACTGTGTCTGACGAGGTTGTGGCCTCTGTGTTTGTTTGTGTCTCACGTGTCCATTAAAATGATCTCATACAAAAGATTTTTCTTGTTGCTTCGCCTCCCCTGCTGCCCCTGTATGTTGGATGTCCTTCACTGCTCCGCCCACAACAGGCAGCGTTTTTCCTCCTGGTGGAGAGGAGCCAGCATGCAGCAGGGCTCCCCCCACCAGGAGCAGCAAGCAGGCCCCCCAGCCCAGGTACAACGCCGGTCCCAGCTCTCTCTTAAAAGGTGCTGCTATGTTCGGGTCATAGAAGTCCCTGATGATTGCATAGGCAGTCCAACAGATGGGCATCAAGTAGGCCAGGCCAGCCACAAGGAAGAGCACCCCTGATATCCTAGCCAGCCGAACCTTGGAGGCCTGGTTACTGTCGCCCATGCAGTGAGTACACTTGGCCCCTGCCACCCCAAGTATGAGGGCCAGAAGGCAGAGGAGCAGGGAGAGAACAATGAGGCCCCGGGCGGCTTGGGCAGACGTGGGCAGGGCCAGGGTGGAGTCATAGGTCTTGCACTGGATGTGGCCTGTGCTCTGAGACATGCAGGTCATCCACAGTCCCTCCCACAGAACCTGGGCTATCACCAGCTCTCCACCCACGAAGGCGGACACACGCCACAGAGGAGCTGCACACACCAACGCCCCACACACCCAACCGAGCACAGCCAACACCAAGCCCAGCAGCTGAAGACCTGTTGATGCCATGGTCGCTGAAGAACAAACTGTTCCTTTCAAAAACCTCAGTCCAGATTTCTTCTTGTCTTTCTCAGGTCACTGAGAGTTGAGCATGCAGTAAATAAATGTCAAGTCTTCCGTCGCAGTCGTTCAGAAGATGTGCAGTGATTGTTGGGATGAGACCTAACTTCTTCTCCTCAGTGTCCTTTCTTGTTTGATGCCTAGGAATATGCTGTTAAGATGACAGAGTCTTTCAACACGTTTACTTATGGAAACACATTTTAAATGAACTCATTAAGTATGTATATATACATCTGAGCTAATTGCATGGCAGCCAAAATTATTGAAGAGTAGTACAACATATAATCGAGCAATATAATAGTAAAGTAAGTACAAATAAAACTTGTTCCTGCTGGATCTGTTTTCTTCAGTTCAAACAATTCACCACTCAGTACCACAGTCCCAGCAAAACCCTACAAGCTCTATTAAACTTACTTTTTGATCACAAATCACAAAGCAATCAGACATCCACAGACGGCGTGTTGATGATCCTTTGTGTGTTTCTGGGTGGTGTTGCCGTTTGATGCGAGCAGTTGCTGTCTTTCTTCAGCTATGACTGGCCAACTTGTCTCTCCAGATCTCATACGCAGGGGGTGTAGGAGGACAGCAGTGTGTAATACTGCATACTAAATACACACACACACACAGCTAGTTATGTAGAAAAAAAAATGACAGCACAAGGAGACTTTGTTACACACATTGTTGATTGCTACCATGTTGTCATTTCTTGAAGTTGGAGTGGCCAGATTGAGGCAATGGGTGGAGCCGAGGAGGAAGCTGATTGGAGCCTGATGCATACAGACCTGGCAAGCACAACGTGAAACAACCCCCATGTCATAATATAGTGCAAAACTACCAAAGTATGAGAAATGGCTCCTCAGATTGTAACCTTTTGAATACAGTGACTTAAATTGTGTGACACACTTGCAGGTGGATAAATTAAAAATTGCTTGTTAGAGCCACTAGATGGCATCAGAGAGACTGCCACCATTTCAAGATTTCCTTGCTCATTATTTGCATTTTGCTCCTTGCAGAAAGAGGCCTGCTGGTAATTAGCTGCCTGGTAGGATTCCTCACAGTACTGAGGCTGCGATCCCTGCTGACAGGCCAAACCTGTTGACATTTGTGCGTAAAATTCTTTCTCACAATGTGACACAGCTGATTAAGTAAAAATATTAACTATCTTGGCTCAACTAGCTTGAAAACAACATTTGATCCAGTCTATGTGTCGCTAAGCATTTAAGGCATTTAAGCATTCCACTGCTTTCATATATTAACATATACTGTATATAGATGCTACAAACTGAGAGAAAACCTCAGCCTGTAGAAAATGTCAGTGTTGTGTGCCCAACTTGTGGTGGCCAAAAATATCAGTGAATACAGGCTTAAGGGGTCAAAATTCTTCCCTGTTCTTGGAAACCTTTACAGTGGGGCAATCCTGACAAGCATCCTGACATATTATTTAGTTTCTTTCTTTTTTTGGCACAACCCCCTATCACACCCTTTGCATTACCACCTTATTTCTTTGCACAATAATTTACATTGCCCATATTGTGTGGGTGTGTGTACAGTATTTGTTTTTCTGGTTGTAGAATTAAATTCCCTTGCACTCACCCCAAACCACCAAGCAAGAAACCTTGGTGTGGTCTTTGATCCAGAACTAAACTTTAAGGCTCATATGGGGTTTGTGACCAAATAGGTTTTTTATCACCTTAAAAACATTGCTAAAGTGTGACCATTTCTCTCTCTGAGTGAGTGGTGTATGAACCAGTACGGCCCCTCAGGTCCTCTGGCATGAGTCTGCTAGTTGTTCCAAAGTGCAAGACTGAAACCTTTAGTGAGGCAGCTTTTAGTTGCCGGAGGATCTCAGGGCAGCTGGAAGTGTGTAAACTTAAAACCTTCCTCTTCTGCCTGGCCTTTGATGATGTTTTATAGATATTACCCACTTTATTTTACTCAGATGTAATATCTGTATCTGTATGTTTACGCTCTGTCAGATTAACCCTAAGAATGCCAGACACAGTGTGTGCACAGCTGCATTCTTATCTAAATGACTTTATTGCTTTAGGACCTTTTGGCCTTGGGACCTCATTCCCCAGGTTTGCCTTTGATGGTAAGGCTTCCTCTGGAATGTAAATTTACTAATTATCACTTAGCCCCCAGGCTTGCATGTCAGAGATAAGGAAGAGCTGTTTAGATTGTAGTGACGCCCTGTTGTGTCACTAGGTATAAAAGCTGAAGAAGGGAGACAGTCCTTTGAGCAGCATAACTTAGCGTTGTGTGAGTTGTTGAACATATCTTTATGTGATATAACTGCTCCTTCTTGCACAAGAAT
>JAVQJF010089728.1:0-20771 GCA_036023855.1 Gadopsis marmoratus
AAGTTTTGTTTTTCTTAACTGCATTTCTGTTTTATGGCATTCTATTGTGTTATGCACTTTGTGTATTTAATACCTTTGTTGTAAAGCACTTTGAACTGCATTTATTGTATGAAAGGTGCTATATAAATAAAGTTTATTATTATTATTATTATTAACATTTATGCTATTACTTGAGTCCTTCGGCAGCTGGTGTCTTTGCTTTGAAACGTTTACCTGCAGTGTGATCCTTGTTCACTTGCAGGTGACAGTCATTGTATCACACAGCTCCTTGTTTTGGGGATAAAGTAAAGGTTGAACGCAGGGATTGTGGTGAGGATCACTGGAGCATTTCAGGCTGTAACTGGAGCTTAGTTTGTCCTCCTGTTTCCTGTGTGGTAAATCACTTAACACCCATTAGCAGTTGAAATGCTCCAATGTACTTTACTGTCTCTAATGCTGAGACATAATGGCTGAGACTGCTTAGTGAATGATGGGTTTCCTGATATGTTGACTAAGAGCTGCACAGCTTACAAGGGAAAGCAGTTACACTCAGGACTGATGAAAATGATATGTGGATATAGGAACTAGGTTCATAACTAACACTTTTCACATATTCATATTTGTTTAGGCACAGCTTTCCAAAACGCCACAAGGCCAGTGACATGTCGACAGTCTTGTTATGTTTGTGGGCTGCAGAGATATCATTGCACCTTAATAATGTCTGTCTCTGTTTTAAAACAACAGCGTGACATGGTTCACTCCCTCATGGGTCAGAAGGACGGGTTTTATTACTGTTTAGTAAGTGATACGCACAGACAATGACTTAACAGCACCAATTACAGAACCACTGGAGCTCAAATTGTCCCTCCTCCCTGTGCAGGTTCAACAGTATGCAAATCAATGCTCCACTTGTAGGGATAAATTAACGGTCTGTGTTTAGAAGTATCCTCTTTTGTACAATGAGAATAAGAATGGCGATGAGAAAAGCCCCTAAAGCTCCCAGAAGCCTGAAAATGATCAACCTTAAACACACACCGCAACTGTCTACATTTATCCGGGCACTAGCATTACTGTATGTCTTATATTCATTACATAATAGGTGGCTTGTACTTACATACTTGCATATTACATTGTTATAATACTACCAATACTGTAGCTGTAACTATTTTTAGAATAATGTAATATTAACCATGCTACTACAGACTACTTTACTGAATATCATCTCAATTGGAAATACGTTTTGCTTTCTGATATGTAAATTGGAAGTTGTAGTTTTATTTTATAATATTTAAATTAACCCCTGTTGCTTGCTGTTAGTCATAATACTTTAAACAAAGTTAAAGTACAAAGACAATATAATAAAGTATCTATGCGCATAACTTTAGAAGCCTTATCTTAAATCAAATTGCTCCTGCGTTTTTGTTATGATTTACTTTTTTGATCAAATTTGTTACAGGATAAGTGATATTGTAGTAAAATGTAATGTCCCCAGCATAAACATGGAAACCACGGAAGAGACAGAAAATAACTTCATAGAACCCACATCTTTTTGTAATATTTGTAATAGTTGCCAGCTTCCCTGATTGAATGTACTGCATATTCACCACACCATTTGCTGTTTGTATACATTTTGCATTGGGCAGGTCAAAGATACTGGGAGGCGAAGGGCCACCTAATACATACAGACACGGTGAAATCAGACATTTGATAGCATTGATTATATTATTTTGTACTTCTTGGCTCCAACATATTTCCACAGAACCTGCTCATGCAAAGCTTCCAGAAAAATGCGGACCACAAATTTCTAGCTTCAGCTTGAAAATGAGACAGGATGGGATGTAGGCACTCCTTGGATGCAATCCTGGCTGGAACGGTGGATATCTGCATACACCTTTTTAAACTAATGTATCTCTTCTTTGTATTTGTCTTCATTCACAGCCTAAAATACTTAAATGTGTCAGCCAATGCCCTGGAAAGTATTCCCCCCAGCAGCCCATCAGAGGAGAGCCTCAGCACAGTCCAGGAGCTCTACCTGACAGGGAACAACCTGAATGAGAATTGCGGCGCTCTGTTGGTTGGACACCAGAACCTGCGGGTCCTTCACATTGCCTACAACCAGTTGCTTTCCTTTCCTGCCAGGTGTGTTACCTTGGATTTCATGTCAGTCAGTGTTTTCATCCGGGGTCATTATGTAGGCCCTTATTATTAAAAATAATTATCTAAGAGGATATTTATGTTGGATGTGTCCCACAAGTTAATCCAATTTTGTATTTATTTATTTAGTATTCTACTTGTTCAGCTCACTGAAGGTTGTCACTGTCATGTTTGTGTGTCTTTAGTAAGCTGAGTAAGCTGGAACTGCTGGAGGAGCTGAATCTAAGTGGCAACAAGCTAAAGACCATCCCCTCCACCGTGTCCAGCTGTAAGCGACTGCACACCCTCATAGCACACTCCAACCACATTACTGTCTTCCCAGAGATCCTCAACCTCCCTGAGATCAAGGTCAGACTTGTTCTGGTTTTATTTGCCTGACCAGCGTGTGTGTGATTATGTTCAGCCTGTGTCAGCTCATGTGTGTTTCGTACATTTGTAGCTTGTAGATCTAAGCTGCAATGAGCTGACTGAGATCCAGCTGCCTGATTCTCTGCCAGCCACTCTGCAAGAGCTGGACCTGACAGGCAACAGCAGCCTGATGCTGGAGCACAAAACCCTCAACCTCTTCAGGTGAGTCACACAACACAGACCAGATAGTTATGGGTAACTTGTTTTATTTGGAAATCATAAAATATAAGCACCCACACCTTGGCTTTAGATTCTATTGTTGTCTGGACACATGCTGGAGGGATATGGCTTCATACATATAGGTATGTGAAACAAATAAGAATATAACATACTGTAGCTGTGTGACTGTTCTAGTGGTGGCAGGGAATGGATGTATATTTTTACCTTCTTCTACTATATTTCATTTCCTTTTTTAGTCACATCACCACCCTGAAATTAGACCAGAAATCCACCACGACAGCAGGAGACGCACTGAGTGCCTCCACTCCATGGAACCACGGTTACTCTGAAATGAGTGGTCAAAGGAACAAGTGAGAACTGCTTTGTGTTTCTGTGTGTTTTCCATTATTTGTTTGTGAAAATAAAGAGCTTAATTTCTGCAGAGCACTATCTATCCAAATCATCATAATCAAGTAAATGAAATGACTACACAAGTGCTCATTGTCTTAACGTATCTGCTTTACCAAGGTACAGTGAGAAACTTGAGTACTCATTCAGTGTCGAAGACCCTCAGCCAGTCTTTCTAGTCTATATGACGTGCCCAGCATTACCATGTGTCCTCTACTGTCAAGCACATAATCACTCTTCGACTCTTGTTTTGGTGCATTGGAATTACTGTATATCTATCTGTTTCGGATGTTGCTGTACTGAGCAGGTGTCTACCACTGGGTCAATATCTGAATCAATGAAAGGCACCTAGCTCTGGCAGGCAAACCTTATTTAAGAGTAGCTGTTGCTGTGGAGCTTAACAATTCTATTGGATTTAATATCTGTAACAATGTTAAGTGCACCAGTGTTGAGAGCCCAGTATGCCTGGCTGCTCCTCCAGGGTCATGGCCACCACAGGCGCCCACGCAGCAGTGTCTTTTATCAGCTGTCACCCCTTGCTGTTTCCCTTGACCTGGAGCTGCAGTGTCGCATGCTGAAGTATGTATGAGGTTTACCTCTGTACGGGAGGCGCTGAGTCATCTGTTTGTTAATGGCGATCTATTGTCGGGGGCAGGTTGTGTGTGTCGGTGCTGGCTGTAGACCGGTTTGGGGATGGCGTGGAAGCATGCTATGGTATATTTGACGGCGACCGCAATGAGGAAGTGCCTCGGCTGCTGCAGTGCACCATGGGAGATGTGCTGTGCGAGGAACTGCAGCACTCCAGTATTGACAATGTGTATATGTGCAACACCTTCCTCACCTCACACAGGTAAGACAGATTTTTTAAATGATAATCTTTTGTACTCTTGCTGCAGTTTTTGCAGTGACTTTAAGAGTGTTGTCAGCAGCTTTGTTTGTTCTTGTATTGGACAGGAAACTCGGAATGGCTGGCCAGAAACTGGGTGCGTCTGCCTTGCTGTGTTATATCCATCATGAGCCTTCAGATCCAGGAGGCTACTTTAGCCTCACTGTGGCCAATGTGGGCACCTGCCAGGCAGTGTTGTGCCGGGAAGGCCGACCTGTACCGCTCTCTAAGGTTTACAGCTTGGAGAACTGCACTGAGGAGACAGAGAGGGTTAAACTCAGTAAAGCCATTATTACAGAGGTAACGCACGGCTTCTATGTACAGTATGTTGGGTTCCTGTTTTTAACACTAGATCCATTACGTAGAAGTTTTGATCTAGTGTTAATGTGCAGCTTCGTATTCAGAAGTGTATATATTTTCACGTTATGCACTCATCTACAATTCTAATGGCATATCTGTTTTACAGGATAACAAAGTGAGTGGAGTAACATGCTGCTCCCGCCTGCTTGGCTGCTCTTATCTGTCTCCCTGGGTGCTTCCAAAGCCCTGGGTGCACACTGAGCCTCTCTGTTCCCAGGATGAGTTCTTGATCCTGGGGAATCGAGCGCTGTTTGAACGGGTCTCCTACCAGGAGGCCGTGTGCACTGTGCAGGCCGTGCGGGATCCTCGCGCTGCTGCCAAGAAGCTGTGTTCACTTGCCCAGAGTTATGGTTGCAGGGACAACCTCGAGGCTGTTGTGGTGGCCCTGCATATTGGTGAGGACAGCTGTACCTGTGAGCCACCAGCCTCCACCACTGAACCACGGGGTCCCCCTCCTGCCCCTGTGCCTGTTACCGTGACCCCAGGCCCCAGTGAACCAGCCACCCTTTCATCCAGCAGTGGTATTGTCTCTGAGTTCAACAGTGAGACGTCAGCCTCAGAGGTGGGCAGCGAGGCAGGATCCACTGCGTCAGACGAGCACCCATCCTCTGGCCCTGCTTCCCGCCCAGAGAGACGGTGTAGCCTACACCCTGCTACTACACTGTGTGGGATCATGGTGCCAGGCTCAGCTGTGGCAGGCACCCACCCAGGCCTATTCCAGCGACAGCCCTCCTGTGCTACTTTCTCAAGTAACCACTCTGACAACGGTTTGGACAGTGATGATGAAGCGCCACTTGAGGGTGTTATCTCCAACGGCAGCAAGTTAGAAGTGGAGGTAGACATTCACTGCTGTGCTTTCCAACTACGGTCAGGTGCCCATGAGAGCCCCAAAGACTTGGACCTTGAAAAGCGAGGCTCTGACTATCCCAATGGCAAAATGCGCAGACAGAACAGTGTGGTGGTTTCTGCTACAAATGGCTGCCTGCTGGCTGTGTGTGGGAGAGAGATTGCTGACCTCAAGAAGTCTCCTTCCACATCCAGCCTCTTTGGGAAGAAGCTGTCCAATGGCTCAGTGGTAGCCCCTGAGGACAGTCATAATCTCATTGAGGTGGCCCTGGAGGCGCCTAAGAAGAAGTCTGGCTACTTCACTGCCCCAGCACAGCAGGACCCCGAGGACCAGCTCATTGTGCCTCCTAGTCTGGAGCAGGAAGTCAGGGAGCAGCTAAGAGGCCAGAGCCCTCTAGTCTCAGGCCCCTCCTTGCCATCCATACCCCCTTCCTTAAAAGATCCTGTGTGGGATCATCCACACCCCCCTGCATTTGCCTCCAACCTGATCCCAGGCCCCGGCCCTGTTCCCATCCTACAGCAGGAAGTCTATGATACAGCCCTCTAGAGGGGGGACACAGCAAAGCGCCACGTGGCTGCAATTCTGTGATTGTGCCATTCCAGGAAAGAGGAGGAGATTTTTCTCATACCTGTGGGATTTTCCAACTCAAGTTGCCATTCAGATCTTTTGTGAAAACTAGACAAACCTGTTGGACCTTGATAGTCACTAAGTGATACTGCGCCATTAATGTGAGGTAAAAAAAAGTGTTAAGTGCATGGTCTGAGTATGTGGAACAACTAGGGGTGACCAAGATCCCAGTTTATAATATGACATTACAAAAGGATGGCTGGGT
This sequence comes from Gadopsis marmoratus, assembly GCA_036023855.1. Classification (NCBI taxonomy): domain Eukaryota; kingdom Metazoa; phylum Chordata; class Actinopteri; order Centrarchiformes; family Percichthyidae; genus Gadopsis; species Gadopsis marmoratus. Next base: position 6,034 of record JAVQJF010089728.1, read on the forward strand.
GTCATAGACCAAAACAAGTCTGACTTGAAATGGGATACCTCATGTGTTTAAACATGTCAGCAACATTTCCCTTTACTTGGAAAGCAAGCAATCTAGAAGGAGTGTACGGGATTGTGTTCAGTGAGATCAATTCTCCTCTCCAGGGGCTCCATGGTCTCTCAGGTCCTGGAGAGAAGCCCTGTGACTGAAACTTGAAAAAGTGCCTACTGCAGACGACTCAGCTCCCCCCACATATAGACTGTGTTTGGGGATGTGAGCTTGTTAGTTAAATTTGGAGGAGGGACAGTGTCTCCACTGGCACAGCTTCTGCTCTCCTCCTCTTCCTGTGGCTTACAAAGGATATCATACAGTATAAATGCTTGTAAGGCACATGGGACTAGAATATGTGAAAACAAAATAACTGCATTTACATTTCCAGAAACTTTATGGTTGGGTTTTATTTTAAACATTCTCACACAATATATATAGTCTTCTATATAGGATAAATGAATTCTATAAAGTATAGTACACACAACTAGCACCCAACTGACGTGGTGTGCTTGAGCTGCTCACATCAAGATTGAAAAGTGTTGCTATTTGGGGCAATGCATTTTGAATAGCTGTCAAAAATAATATCAGTCAACTGTACAGAGCGGATGTGTTGTAAAACTCAAACCTCCGTATAACAGTATAATCTGTGGCAGCGCATGATTAAATGATCTCGTTAAAAGATACATAGGAAAATAAAGTTTAATTTAACTGGATAGTGGACTGGAGACCCCAGGATGTTCTGGATATACAGTATATTTACATGGTTTCATTTCAGTCATTTGAACAAACCAGTCAAGGCACAAAAGTGAATTATTAACTGTCAACAGATAAAGGATGGAAACAGTATTTGTATGTACTGTATGTTATGAAATACCTCCACTGGTACTAAGATTGTACGTTTTAGTATATCCAAACTTTGGAGGCTGCTAATTTGTAAACATCCATCCAAGTCCCCGCAGGCCGATTCAGTTATTGACATATATAACATCTTTGAAATATTGTTTCAGCTTAGCTCTCTAAAACACTACCCACGCGTGCAGATGATTTTCAGAGTGTGTTATTTTGGCCCACCATAAACAGAACAGAAACCCTATTTTCTTGTATTCTGTAAGATCCGGTCTGTGGACACAAGATGTCACAAAGTTTGGAGGCAGATCCCGCAGTTCTGCAAGTATGCACAGAAATCTGGGACATATAAACAAATTATGTTTTGCTATAATTTGATATAGTGCAATGCATCTGTAGAATTAAGTTCACACAGTTAATATAAAACGTTTTTTATTAGTGCCGCAGCAGTATAAGGTACTGCAATAACACACTGGTTCAGTCCCATACAATAAGTTTTTTTTCTTCCGTTAAGTGACATACAATGCTTCAGCAGTTGGTATCATCAGTTCCATATGTGTTTTTTTTCCCTTAACATTTGCAGGACCAATCAGCTTAAAGTAAGTTGTCATTGTTACAGGTTGTCTACATTATATTTTGAATTATCAGGTACATATTATGCAGCCTTGGAACCTCAGTTTGACCATTCCTGAACCTCCCCGCCTTGTGCCAAAAGAGAAAGCAGCTCAGCTCTGCTGGGGCTGCTGTGATTATAAAAAAAGGCCAAAGTTAGGTAATTGCTCATGTCAGCGATTACTACATTAGATGTATATTTTTGGTTGCCACTCCAAAGTTGGTAGTGGTGCAGTTCTGGCATTGCACAGCTGTTGCATAGCTGGACCTTCCAGTGTTCCCTTTTAGCCTTAAAGTAACACTACACAGTATTTTTGAAAGGAGAAGCCCATTGTTTCAGCCCACTCATGTTCTATTTCTGACTGAGGTCTTTCTTTGCTCCATGAGGAATGAGTGATAAGTCAGTGATGAAGCCTTAATTGATGTGAGTCTGAATATTTTCTTTATATATATATATTCAAGTTTTTTGTCTCTTGACATAAACACTGTTAAAAGCACTTTGTACATAGAAAATAGTGATATTCAGAGTTATGTATATTTAAGTTTTAATATATGAGATATTGATCAACATTGTGTGCTGGGATTATTGTGACTTCCCTCAGCCCAACATATCACCTCTTTAAGAATACATAGCCAACAGAAATTATGATAATGTAAAATGACATAATGACAATTAATTTGCCACAATTACTTTTTTGTGTGTTTTAATATGACAAACATTTTTTTTTTGTTTGCTTTCAGTTACATACACTTTTTGACTGACATTTAAGTTTTCAACATCGGCACCACAAACAGCATAATATGGGTTCACAATTACAGTAACACTATGTGACAACATTACTCACTCTGTGTAAATTGGGCCCCCTCCTGGCAGAAAATGAGGAAATACAGATATTGTGTATGTTTTTTGTTATTTATATCCAGTATTGATATTTGGTTGAAACATTGTGCTAATTGATTCCTAAGCATCTGGCATACCTGAAAATAGTTGTTGAAATCATCCATCATGTCCATGATAATGACAGGTGATTGAAAAGGTAGATATTGATTGCCATGATCCACATCAACGCACTGGTATTGTCCTTATTATTCTTATTCAATATTTTATGATCCATATTTTATGATGAGGCTAAGGATTTGTTTGTAGTCACTTTATTGACCAGACTGTGCATTGTCCCGAGATGCCAAACACCTTTGGACTCTGTGGTTCCGACTGTGGCCAGACCTCCACTATTAGAACCTGCACCTGGTGTCAGGCATCTGGACTGATGGCAGCGAAACATGGATGAGCACTGCAGGTGTTCCCGCCACAGGACGAGCTAGAAAAGCTATAAGACAGATTATGATTGTGAATAATATTGGTACACATCCGAGACAAGTTGGAAGGCTGAACCGTTAAGCTAGTTTGGAGAAGAAACGGAACTTTCCTTAAGGTTTAATACAAAATGGGGGTGTTCACAACACATGTTGGGAATTCGCTCATACAAATATGCAAAGTGTCAACTGTATATACAGTATATATATATATACATGTCTATCAGAGCTTCATTTCCACCTAAAACTACAAGAATCCTATTTCTCAATGTCTGAAAATCAATATTGACTGATGTATGATGTATGTTATTGGGTGTGTATTGTGTGTGTACGCTGCATTGCGCGGTTACGCTTAGTGCTCCTGAAAACCACCGTGGTCAGTTTTTGTATACAGATGTACACTCACAGCACAGTCATTCTGTCCGTCTCCTGTTTGACGCCATATATTCACTCACTGTCCTGTCCAGTGTGCATTTCCAACATGAAGTACATTTGAATAATGATCCATCAGTAGCCTAATCAGTGTGCATGTACATATGCTGACTGTATGTGCGGATATGGGTAGTGGGAGCACAGGGTACAGTGGACTGGCTTAAAATATTCCCTTTAATTCTTTAGTGGAGGGGGTCCAGTGGTGTAATGCTCATAATCCCCTCTGTGCACCGAAAACAGAGGGTATGTATGTTTGAGTAGGCTACACTGTCTGTGTTTTTCTTTTTTAAACTGCTGACTCGTTTATTAACTGTAAGGGATCATTTCCTCTCTGCACAACTTAACAAGCTCCCTGTACAACTATGTTGCAAAATGTCTGTGCTTGTGTGATTAAGCTTAAGTGCACACATACAGTAAGTGTATGCATGCCCGTGTGAATAATGGATTGACTGTAATTCTGTGTGATAATGGTGAATGAACCTGATGGAAGATGCTTCAGTTGTTTAACATGTGACCAAAGTAGCCATTGTTTAATCTCACGGTTCCTTTCTGTACATTATTTTCTAGAAATGCTTGAATATTTTTTTCTCGATGCCAAGAAGTTGATGTTTATTTTTGTACATCATTGTTTCATGCAAATTTCTATGTCCCTCTCCACTAACAGAATTTAAAGTGATTGGGATTCTACAGAAAACTCAATATGGTACTTTATTTGAAGGTACTAATTATAACTGTATTTAATGTTGAAAGCATGCCCTAAATATAAATCAACATAAAAGCATAGAGTACATACAAAATGTGATTTATTTGTACAAAACGGAGCATATCTAACATTTTTAGGTTTTTATTCTAGCATGCAGATTACTGCTAAAGATTTTATGTTTAATAATTAAAATATGTTTTGTTTAGGAACAGGACTAATAAGCACTTTTGCTGTGTATCAGACAGAATTGTACTCCCTTGAACTTGAATGATGGTCGTTATTTTATTTGAGATGCTGCTATCATTAGTTTTGAGCAGATGAGCTGTTTTTAAATTAACTTTAAGCCAAGTAGCAATAAAACTTTTTACTGTGAATTATTTGGTCCAGTGTCACCATTTTTATGACGACTTCATGCCAATAAATAGAATCAAAATGACTTTTGGTCAGTATAAAATGTAATGTCTTTAATTTATTTTGTCATTAATTTGAATCCTATTTAAACTATAATGTAATAGTCAGTTATTTATATATTTACCTTGGTTTACATAGACATTTTCTCATATTCAATTTGCTTAAATGCACAGAAGTAGTACTTAAATCAAGAGGTTCAGAGGAAACAGAACACTTGCTACTGTGGAATATGCAGGCTTGAGTTCCATGTGTCTGTGAATTCCTAAACGTAGTAGATCTGCCACCTATTGGTGAAGCTCAGAATGACATCCTAAACTCTTAAACGTCTACAAACCAAGACCAATGAAAACGTCAAGTCACGGTTAACTGGATATTTTTCATTCAAGTGCTCGAGACATTTCAGTTCAAGAAAGACTCAATTCAGCCTATTACAACAACCTTCTGTGTCCAAGATCCAGCTGCAAAGATTAATTATTAACGGCCTGAGGTTCACTCTGACAGAGCTGAGTGGTAAGGAATGCACAACAGTTTAGGTCTGGAACTCAAATAATTTCACTTTGAAAGAGATCTAGACCCATGAAACCCTTCACCTGGACCTGAGCAACAGATCAGACAACCTCATTCGTAAAGTGACCACAACAGCTGATATTCTTTGCTGCAAGTTGCTGTTGGTCTCTGCTACACAATGGACTCTGCAAGAAGGAATGAATGAATATCATCTTGGGAGTTTTTCTAGCAATCAAACTTTCTCTTGCACAAAATTAACAAAAACAAACGGTAATAAAACAATAATTTATACCATTAAGTGGTTTATTATAACTACACATTTATAAAATGTAACAGAAACACTACAGTGGTATGGAAACTGGACAGGTGGTAGGAATAAAAAAAAATTCCCTAAAATCTAATTAAAAACTTCATCACAATGTACAAAGTGGATTTTAAAAAAGCTGATTCACAGATCACATTAATGGATGAATAAGCAATTAACACCTAATATGACAAAATACCTTCCATGTTTGTTCATCACAGGGATTTCGGTTTCTGATTTCCAGTTTAGAAATTAATGTCCTCGTTTGTTCTTTGCTTCTTCAGCTCCCGCACTGACCTGAAAGCTCTGAAAGCGAACACTGCCCCAAAGATAAAAACAAACACCCCCAGCACCCCGAAGAGTCCTCCCGCAATATCTGCACCATCGAACTGGCACCCAAAGCCCTGGTGCCCTTTGCTCTTGTACATGCTCTCTCTCTCTTTACAGATGGGATTGCTGTAGGTTTCCTGCAGCTTAATAAAGTAGAAGGCCAGGGCCGGGATGTAGCCCAGGCCGATTAGGAGGTTCAGCGCAGCCTCCCCCAGCAGCAGAGGGGGCCAGCGGTAAGGCACTCTGAAGATCCCCAGGGCAAGCATGGCGCAGGCGTAGATCATTAACACCCCACCGCAGGCCATGGTGAAGGCATACGGGGGCCGCTTGAGCTGATTGAACAGCTGGTCCAGCTGCTTCACCCTGTCTGCATCAGCTCCAGTGAAGGCATTGGCTCCACCAAAGTGATAATAGTAGAGCCCACCGAGGCTGGCCAGGTCACGGTAACCCCCGTTGTTGCTGTAAGGCACTCCAGCACAGATGACAATAAGCAGATTCACAAACAGCTCCATGAGCTGGCAGAGACCTGGGAGACACACAACACCAACATCAGAGCAACACGAAGCAGTGAGACTACAGCTGGAACCACGAGTCAATTTACTGTGATGTTGATCGACAACATTTTTAAAAAAAAAAGCCAAATATTAGCTGGTCGCAGATTCTCTGGTGAGTAGATTTGCTGCTTTTCTTTATCGCATATGACAATAAACGGAATATCTTTGCATTTTGGATCAAACAAGACATCTGAATACATAACGCAAGAATCTGGAAAGGTCGATGGGTATTTTTCACTGTTTCTGACATTTTAAACAGTTGATGATTAATCAGTTCATTGAGAAAATGAAAATTATTGATTGACCTTGAAATAAATCAAAGGATGCAGCCCCAAATGCCAATGAACTGTAAAACAAAAATCCCTGTTCCTTAAAAAAACAAAACCAGATAGTAGTGTGGTCACCTACAGGGTATGGGTGGGGTAAGGTACAATTTTAACATTTCACAGACAAAAGAAACATACTTGCCTCTACTGGATAAGACGTATCTGAGATTGTAAAGAGTTTGTCCGCGCTGTCGCTCATAATTCTCCCCATCAGAGTGACACACAGATGTCTCTCTTGACCTACAAGGACACCATATTTACAGTGAGATGGAATTGATTCGGCCTCTGCGACATAGCAATAAATATATAGCAATATAAATAAATATTCCCGCCAACAGGTGGTCAGGAGTGTGTGGAAGACAGGACAGTGAGTGCGGGGACTTGAGCGTGGAAAAGTAAACGGTCCCTTACAGTGTTGAGGGCTCTTCATGGTCGTCTCTGTAAGCAGGTGTCTCCATGTGAGAGGCAGGTGTCACGTCCCTCTGTCCGTTTTCTTTGGCCCTCCTGTCACCAGCAGGGCCTCTCTCGCCTCTTGGCTTTTGGTTGCGACCTCTGCTGTCATGTGAAGCGTGGGCTCCCTTGTGCGAATAGTCCCCACCCCTGCTCTTGTACTCATCGCACACATCATTCCTCTGGTGGTGTCTTACCCTCTCTGGCATTGTCCTCTTGTCTACAACAGAAAGGTTGTGGATACGGGGTCCTATTACAGACCCTCATAAACAAAGCGGATATTTGGCTTGTACCTCTGGAACTGCCACTGCGGACAGTAAAACAGCGTGGAGGACTATTTAATTAAGATTAATGGCTGGGTGAGGTACAGGACAAAATGCATAGATTCATCTTTCATAAAGCGGTTAGTTGGGAAATGGATGGTGGTGATTTTGGGCCCCACAGACATTGAATGGAACAAACATAAAGAGAAATAAAGACAGCAAATTAAATCAGACATTTACACGAGTGGGCTAAATATTACTTTATTATAACATGGAAGCCCAAATCATATCATTGTAGGCTAAGAGGCCCGAAATTCATAACAGCGCTCCTTCTTTCTTTCTTTCCACGTTGCGAAGTTCACTGTTTCGATTTCAGGTTGTTTTTTTTGTTAATTTACGTAAAGGTGAAATGGTTTCTGGGTTCGTGAATAATTTAAAAGGTACAACATTACTATATTCTACCTTTTGGACTGTGTGTGTACGCAGTCGTTTTCGTTTAAACCGAGAAAATAACAGCCTACCTTTCCCAGCTTTCACTGCTTCCTGTTTCAGACTTTCTTCTTCTGCCCCTCACCTGTTCTGGGCCACGCCCACTAGTTTCGAGCTGCTTTATGGGAAATACACAATGACGTTTCTGCTGCTAATCTAATGTTTTTAGGCTCATTTCCCCCAGTTTTCCAACAGTATGTTTGGATGTATACATTGTGTATGTGTAGTATTATATCGTAGCCAATTGTATTGAAAGAACGTTGTTACAGATTGTTTGACAGACAGCTACATTTAATTCACCGGTCAGTTTGTTCAAAATATTACAGGACACAGGCAGCTTCACTGGAATTCAATAAACAGCGTAAAGTGCATTAGAAATGGTTGGTTTCAGCCATGCTAAACTTCCAAAAACAAAAAATTTGCGATTCATGCCCCAACCCGGACGTGAACGCACGCGGTCACGCTTCAATCGTGAAGCTCGTGGCAATGCCCCACGACATATCTTTCAGCATGTCCGCCGAGGAATAGATGCATTTCAAAATAAATGTCGCTTAAACGTGTGAATATTCCATGTCAATGAGGTCATGCAGGTCATTACATGCAACAGATAGTTTATTAAAAAATGATCTTGCTTGTGTATATTAATACAACTATCTGATACGAGGCATGACCATCAGAAGATTACAGAATTTGCATTTCAAGTAAAGAGCACAATCTCTTCCACTAGCTGCGATAGGCTGAAAGTCAAAGTCTGCTTTATTGTCAATTCTGCAGCATGTACAGGACACTCTCAAACCCTTGGTGCAAACAACAAGGTAAGGAAAACTAATATAGCCAACTAAAAAACAACAAGACATAACATAAGGGCAACCAACCTAAAAAGAAATAAACATGGCGTAAGGCACATAGCAAATTTAAATCTGTGAGTTTGGGTCATGTAAAGTGTTAGTGCAAATATATATGATATTAGTGCAATAGAATTAGCTTATACATTGGTAAAAGTGAATATTGTGCCTGTACAGTTTTTGAGGGTGTCAGAGTTCAGTATTGGGGGTCAGTGTGCAGGGGGCAGGAGGGGCAGAGCAGGGAGAGAGTTCAGCATCCTGACAGCCTGGTGGACAAAGCTGTTCAGTCTGCTGGTCCTGGCACGCAGGCTCTGCAGTCTCCTTCCTGATGGCAGCAGGCTGAAGAAGACGTGTGACGGGTGGGTGATGCAGAGGGCTTTCTGGGAGAGGCGTGAACTGTAAATGTCTTGGAGGGAGGGGAGACATTTACAGTTCAAGCTGCAATCCATTAAGAGAAACAAGGTCTCCCCACTTCCTCTAAGGTTTACCTTATCTTAGTAACCCATAAATTAATATAAATGATCAGTGATCATAATTAACCCCTACTGAATGGAGCAACGCTGAATATGGCAGATAATTCCTGTCCATTGAGTACCTTCGAAGTAAGGCAAAGTAAGGCTCCAGCCAAAGCAGGAAACTGACCCAGGGCCTCAGGACTCACGGGCCCAAAAACCTCAAAATCTTGTTTTGGGCATATGAACAATTTCAACCGACATGGTAAAGAATGTATCACGGTTGTTTTCCCAAATATATATTCCTAAATTAATGTGGCTAATAAACCCCCTACACCGCAAATCCCACAGCCTCACAGCTACTGTACCACTGTGCGATTGGAAAGGATAATAAGTGCATGGAAGTTCTGATGTCTGTTGCTCCATATGAACCCCAGAGGTCCCAGACCACGTACACACAGTACGTCGAGATGAAGACTTTTATTATGAAGTCCGAGTACAAACTATCACCGGAAGCATTTGTCGTTATTCCTCGAGCTCACGCTGCTCCTACAACCGACCGCGCGCTGGCTTGGCTAGCGAGCGAGGAAGAGGCTAGACAGAAATGGCGGTGACGGCAAGGCGAGCAGCATGAAGTGCTGATGCATTACATGGTTCACAACGTACGACTGCCAGGACAACGTTGGGGAAATCACAATGACGTCGAAGTAGGACGCCGTTTGTAACTGTCATTGCAAACCTACAAGACCTTCCCGGGAGAGTTTTCATCTTGTCAGCGGAGGAGAGAAATTCTCACCGGGAGCATGGCTTCTCACACCAACCAGGTAGCTAAGCTAGCTGGCTAACGTTAGCCTGCACAACAACTGCTGCTGCACGCCGTGTAACGTTATTATAGACTCGCGACCGCCCCTCGTTTGTACATTCAGCCCTAAAATAGTGCCACACCATAGTAACAATTTGGTCAGGTGGGCGTTGTTATTTGGAACATTTGGCTGTTCGTGTCATTGAAAATGTAAGTGCCGAAAAGTGCTTGCTAATGCCCATCTAAGCCTCATTGAAATACCACCAGCATGGTAGCGAACAGGCCCTACGTCTCACCATTCAAATGAGCCAACGGTGCTATTTGCTGCAGTTTTGAGGGACGTGGCAGCCACGTTCAGCAAAACGACAAGGAAGCGTGACCAATCTAATGTTAGTGGCACTTTGGTGTGAAATCCTACAAGTGTCATGTGTTATTTCCCAGAAAAAAAAGTGACCCCAGAAAACTGCTGCGTGTATGCATGGCCCACCTGCTCAGTGCAGCGACAGGCCTTCCCCGAGCGCACATTTCCATAACTGGTAATAACTGCACGTTGGTTTTACTCTGGGTACTTAAAAAGCATATTAACGGTTCGTGAAACGTTTTGCATGTGATAACAGACCGTTTTCAAGCAGTTGTGAGCAAGGATATAACCATTTCGCTTAGCTTTTAGCAAGCTAACAGCTTTGCACAGGTGGTGTGGTTATAGTTTGCAGTCAGTCCGCTAGCTGGTTAGCTAAATACAAATGCGACAGTGTGGGCCTTCGTTGATAGCGAATATTTATTTGATACGGAAACAACTAAAAAGCAAATGCAGGATTGCGCTTGCACATTGCTGGGCGAGTGTGCTATTACACCGCCAGCCTCCATGTGACTTGGATTGTAGCAAGTTTGGTGTAATTTCTCAGGAAGTTAGCCATCATGTGGGAAGGCCCATTTTCAAGTCGGGCTATGCATGCAGATACATGCCAGGTCTGAAGTTTCTAGTAGTTCCCTCAATTAAAGTTTAACGTGATACAAAAATCCGCACAATAAAAATAAAAGTTTAGGGATACTGACGCGGCTATAACCTCTGACTGACCGTTCAAGGAACGGAACATGGCTAACGACCATAAGACGGCAAAACCTCACTGGAGGCTTAATTCAAGTGTTTTCACAGGTCTCCTTGCCCTCAAAATTGAGTGTTTCTGTTGGCTAAGTGTTTGGACAAGTGAAAGCTGCCTGTGCTCATCACTTGTATGATGACCAGTCAAATCATATTTCGACTGTCATAATGAATGATCATGCATGTACCCACTGAAATTGGATGTTGCTACTGTGATGGTGCCTTTGTATATTTTATACATTACTGTATAAAATGCATAGAAGAACTTAAAATCTTTGTAAATAGCCTAATTCATTATGGACAGAAAGGGCTCCATATTAACAGTTGCCCGGTTTCCTTGGACAACTGGATTTGGACCCGTGTCAACTATTTGTTTGGTCTTGTTGCCCCATTTGGCAACCGTTTTTGTGTTAGAGAAACTCCTTTTAACAGCACACCCTCTGAAAAATACTTCATGTAGGCAAGTGAAAGTGTTGCTGTCACATTGATTTACTCTGCGAGAAACAACACATATGTTGGTGACTGGAGTAAAAAAACAGTTAACATTAGAATCAATATCAAGACAGCTAAATGCAAACGAAAGAAACTTTGATAAACAGGCGGTGCAGCCAAATAGTCAGAGGCTGAACAAAACACACTAGCAACAAAAGGGACATCACTCTTCTGACTATGAAAATAGCAAAACGGGTAATTCTGGAAATACTTATGAACGCTGTGCTGCATCTGCAGATAGAACACTGCTTTAAAAATACCACAGCGGATGGTAATGTTTAACTTTTAGTGATGTATCCTACTAATGCATTATCTTACAAATGTGCCACCTAAAATTACGTTATATTAGAGTCGTATATACTAACATCATTGTCTATTATAATTAGTCTAGTTAGTAAAGCTGAGCCACTGAGAGACTATTCTGGGTTTGACTGATTTTTTTTATTTTTTTTTTCCTTTTATCTGTAGGCAATGGTTTGTTAAATAAAATCAATGCGATTAATTGCAGTAACCTACAGAGTTGCTGTAATAAATTTAGGCAACAATGAATATATTTCCAGACCTTAAAAAAGGCATTTGTAGGATCAAAATTAGCCATTTAAAACTGGCTTGTAAAAGTCAGATTTTTACATAAACATGAAAACAGTAATTTGTTCTATATTGCTTTTTATCTTTGACAATTAATTATGAAACACGTTTAGTAATTTTGTGAATATACTGAATGTCCCCATTAACATTTAGGCTTATTGGTTTAGTTCAGGCATTCAGAAATATGTTGTTTTCCAAAACCTATTATAAATGCACAAAGGAATCCTACAATGCATTCAGGTGACATTTCTTTATTACTCTGAACGTGGAAACGTAGTTTTTTCCTCTCAACTAATCAAATTATTAAAGCAGTGAAAAAAGGGAAGCTGATGTCTGCCTGACATGGCGCTACTCTTCAGAGATTAAAATTGCAGTCATGGCAAAGTTTTGGAATAAATCACATCACTGGTAAGGAATAAGTCACCCATTCGAATGTTATGGGTCTTAAGCACTTATGCAACTTTAAACCATTATTGCAACATCATCTGTGATGGAAATCAGGAAGCTGGTTAACTTGAGAGTGGAGAAGTTTCAGAAGACCTGGATTTCTATTTTTATAATCTGTTTATTTCAGCCCAATGTTCCACCAAAGCATACGTCTGTGAGTGGGATTGTAATAATCACCACCCCACCTTTGGAAAACACTGTATGCACAAAAAAATTGCATTTAAAATAATTGATTATTTGAGTTACTTATTGTGTTTGACTAATAAGCTTTACATACTTTGTTTATGCCATACAATGGTAAGAGAGCATTATGAGCCAACCTATTTTATGTAAACAAGAGTAGACTAAATACTAGAAACAGTTTGACGTGTAACACAAAATTCAAAAGCAGCACAAACCTACAGCCTTCATAATTGACTGTAATGTTCAATTGACACCTCGTGTATTCAGTTTTAATGAAAACTGAACATCATGATGAATATAAAGTAGAATGTGTTGTAGGGCTCATGTATTACACGCTTAGTTTAAGCTAGGTGTTGCTAATAAACTAACGGCAGTAATGGTGAATGGTTGGGGGTTTGATTACAGGGAACAGCAAAAATGGGTTCATTCATTCAGTTTAGCTTGTACGTAACAGTTCTAATTGTCATTATTTTTTCTTCCAAGCCTAGCAGGTAGGTAAGCCTGTTAAAATAATTTGAACAATTCAGATTGATTAAAGAAGTAGTCAGTTTTGTAGCTTGCTGCTTACCATATCAATAAATGAAGGTGTTACCACATTGTTGAATTGCTGAGCAGTTACTTTGGTCGGATAGCACCTGTCCTTAAACAGAAGAAATGACGATGATTCCTTTCTTCCAGTGTCATACTGTATTTCATACTTTGTAATCCTGTGTCACTTGGTTACTACATCACACCAATATACAGGCACAGACATGCTTCATTGAAAACTAGTCTGACCTTATTTGTAGTGGCGCTGCAGCATTATCATGCTCAGCCAAGTTGTCCATTAATAACTCTGCACAGTAGTGTTGGCAGTATTCCCTGTTATGGTTGTAGCACACTGATTGTTTGAGCAGCAGTCCGTTTGTTGGGGGGGTATTATGGAAGAGTTATACTATAATAGAAAAGTGAAAGTGTTCACCTGATCTGAATGGCAACATTCGAAGGTGGAGTTCAAAGCTGGCGGTCTTGGAGAGGTGGGGAGATGCAATATTGTTTAAAAACGGGGAGAACATTTTCAGACTGACTCTTCAGGAAGACATAGTGTTAAAGTGCCTCAAATAGTTGTGTATCAATTGAAAACAGAATTTCAAACCCAGCATACCTACCTACCTACATACCTATGCACAGTTAACCAATTATGGCGGTGTGGGGTGTGGGCGGGGTCCGAATATCTGTTTCAGATAGAAAATGTTGGGGTGCACCTGATCAAGGTGTCCGGAGAGTGGGTTTCCGACGGTATCCCACTAGCATTTCTGGTACAGTGTACTCTCCCCTTCTGTTGTAACGACTATTTAAATCTATACAATATAAGTTGGAATATATGACTATACATATATCACTGATACACTAATATTTTTAAGCACTGGCCTCACGGGCCACCAAGCCCCTAAATTTGGTGGCCAAAATCTAAAGTTATGTAAAGGCAATCCAGAAAAGGCAATTTAATGCAACATAATACAGCCTTCCTTAACTGTGATAATAAATGAAGACATGTTTTTATAATTAATTTAAGTTGAAATCTCAAGTTCTTTGTAAACATATGGTACTCGTACACTGCTCAAAAAAATTAAAGGAACACTTTGAAAATGCGTCAGATCTCAATGGGGAAAAACAATCATGCTGGATATCTATACTGATATGGACTGGGTAATGTGTTAGGAACAAAAGGATGCCACATTGTTTGATGAAAATTAACATACAGAGGGGCTGAATTCCAAGACAGCCCAAAAATCAAAGTGAAATAATGATGCAGCAGACTAGTCCATTTTGCTGAAATGTCATTGCAGCAACTCAGTATGGTCCTCACTAGTTTGTATGGCCCCCACGTGCTTGTATGCATGTTTGACAACGTCGGGACTCCTAATGAGATGACTGATGGTGTCCTGGGGTATCTCCTCCCAGATCGGGACCAGGGCATCACTGAGCTCCTAGACAGTCTGAGGTGCAAACTGGGACCGGATGGACCGAAACATAATGTCCCAGAGGTGTTCGATTGGATTTAGGTCAGGCAAGCGTGGGTGCCAATCAATGGTATCAATTCCATCACCCTCCAGGAACTGCCTGCATTCTCTCGCCACATGAGGCCGGGCATAGCCGTGCACCAGGAGGAACCCAGGACCCACTGCACCAGCATAGGGTCTGACAATGGGTCCAAGGATTTCATCCCGATACCTAATGGCAGTCAGGGTGTGGTTGTCTAGCCTGTAGAGGTCT
>JAVQJF010089746.1:0-41777 GCA_036023855.1 Gadopsis marmoratus
CCCCCCCCCCCCTGGAGATCATGACACATCCGGGGTCATTAGCAATCAGAGGCATTTCGAGGATTAAATATCACCGCACAAACCTCATGCTACTATGTGCTGTTAAAGATGCCAGTTAGCCAGTGTGACGGTCGTGGTGCTGATTTAATTTGGAGGTGCAAGATGTTTAAAGGGCCCAGTGTGACTCAGCCGCTGAGTGGCCTGCACACAAGTCAGAAACGTGTGAGACATGGGACGGTTTTACTAGAACTTCTGCAACATCATGACACGACAGGTGTTTCCCACATGACACAGTGGGCATTCAGCAGGAGCTCGGCTGTTTTGAATATGAGGCCTCCTCAAATTGGCGATTCCTCTATATGCTGCCACCTGCAGGCCACAGAAAGCACACTCCTTCATAAACTTGGTTTGCATGTTGCATTTGATTTACCAATGCACACGGGTCGGATTTAACCTAATCAAGCAGATTTTGTGGAATGGAAAATTATCTGTTTCATAATTTCTTGAATCACCGAATAAGAAACACATCCACTAAGATTTGAACAAAAAATAAATAAATCTATTTCTCTGGCTAAATAATTAGAAATTAAGCAGCTGGCCCTAAGACTTCCATTCATATATTGCCCTTTAATAATCTTGTTGAAAATCTGACTGACCACTAACTTTACAATCACACAGTGCAGAGGTAAACCAAGCAAGGAGGCTTTCGAGAAGATCACCTAATCTAATTTTGTCTCCTCAATAAAAGCCATAGAATTCCCCCCATCAGAGAGATGTACCATATGCTGCAGGGTATACATATAATAAAGGCAGCCCCAGTGGGCCAGCAGAGGGCTGTAGTGTCTATCAGTTTTAGATGACATGTTTCGATAGGAGACTGATTTAGGCCTGAGCTACCACAAGATGACTTGATTCACCATCCAATCAAGGAGGTGCGAAGAACACCTGCGGACAGTGGAATAAAGTCTACAGGAGGATGATGACCAGTGTCCTGCCACACAACCCAGCATTACATTAGCTTTTGCACCCAATACAATTTGCACCATGGAACACAAACCCACCTCTGATGTCTCTATGAAAGGTTTTAGGTAATAAACTGAAAAGTCACATCATCAAATGCTCGCTTTGTGCTATGGTGTAAAAAAAAAAAAAGGGGGGCCGCTTTTTGTATTTGACTCCATTTTATTCCCTGCTGCAGGTAATCAAAAGTGGAAACATGTTGAAACTGATCGATTTATTAAAAAAAACAATACGATTTTACCTCCATCATTGTTTCTCTCTTGCCATGGCTTCCCCTGGTTGTTTGGTCCCCAGCCAATTGCATCACAAGACTGCAACTGTCCTGCCCCCAGCTCCGTCGCCATAGCAACGGGATCTTTGACCCCATCTGTGGAATCCTTGACCTGGATGTAGATCAGTGAGGCATCAAAGGAGCCTATTGGCTGAAAGCTGCTGCTGTGCTGAAGCCGCAGAGGAGGGGAGACTGTGGGGATGGTGATGGAGTGCTGGCTCCGAGGGTCAGTAGCAGGCCGGGAAAATGGCAGGATCCTGGGGTCCGCTGCGGCTGACGGACATAAATCCTCTACTTTCAGACTGAAAACGATCCTTAAGCTGTGGCTTGTTCTTGATCACTGCAGCTTTGGACAATGAGGGTGTTCTTTAAAACAATAGTGAAAATGAAATTTTGGGAAATATACTCAGCTGCTTTCTAGCAGAGAGTAAGATGAGTACGACGGGTACATACAGGCAGCTCATGTCTGCCTGCATGTACCCATCTGTCTGTAGGTGTTACGTTAGAGCCAGCAGCCAGTAATCTTAGCTTAGCATAAAGACTGGAAACAGGGGTTAACAGCTAGCCCGGCTGTCTGAAGATAATAAAATCCACCTACCTGCAACCTTAAAGCTCACTAATTAAGAAGTCACTGTGCCCGACCAAGAAATAGTTACCTTCGACAGAGCCAGACTACCTGTTAGGCACTGTTTCGTTTTTGTGCTAAACTCTCGACAAGAAAGTGAATAAGCATAGTTCCCAAAATGTCAAATTATACCTTTAAGTATCCAGACTAGTTGGGTGATTTTGGAAAACTTTCTGCACCAATCCTTTATGGGAGACACATTTCTGGAAGGAGGGAGGAGATTCAGTGATAGCCATACCAACTGGTGCAGTAGCGTCAGCATGAATTCCTTAAGTTTCACAGTAAGATGAAATAAGGTTTGGAGAAATGTCCGTAGGTGTAGAGCTGGGTCCGGGGTAAAGCAGTCCAGTTGTTTAAGGAGTTTTGTTGCCTGATGGAGACACCTCAGTGAAGACCTTTAGAAAGGGCAGCCTGACAGAAAGAAGGGTGCGTTGCTGGTGTTCTGCTTGAGTCTTGTCCTTGGATATTTGTGAGCATAATGTTCCAGAGCGCTCCAGATATATGCGCCCCAATTTCTATGACAAACAAATCTCTCATAGTGGCAGGGTCATCCAAGAGGGAGACACTGTTCAGAGGAGGAACATGGCAGAATCCTTTTGAGTTGGAGCTCTATAGTTTTGCAGACATCTCAGATGGAGTGCCTGGGTCTCCCAGTGGGCATCACATCGCTGGTCTTGCTTTAAGGCTGGGTGTGGCGAGAACTGAGTTTTCAAAAATCTCAGTTTTCCCCAAGGCAGGCCTGGGGCAGTTTAGCTGGCCATCAAACAAGGCGTACTCTGAACAGGGTAGAAACGGCCCTATCAGAGTTTTTTCCCCAAGGGTTGGTCCCGCTTACTGTTCTCCATGATGGCAAATCAATAATAAAACTTCATTTGTACACTAGGCAGAATTTTTAAAGGGCGGGTGTGCTCTTAACTGACCTTCTAATGCTGGTGTTTTTAAGCCAGCAGATTACAAGGAAGTAACAGTTCACTAAATATTTAAAACAAACGAGACATGAGCTAGATCTGAGAGAACAACTGAATCAACCACAATGGGCTCTGAAATGTCAACAAAAATTGAAATTAATTTAGCTTTGTTGCATAGCATTGAGTTTGTGTGCACGAGGGATTAAATAAATAAGGGATACATTCCTAACTTTCATTATAAACAAATCATAAATGTGTTCATTCCCCTGTGTCTTTGGGTGTTAGAGAAATATCACATCTTTTGGAGATGATCATTATCAAGTCTAAAATGCCATTATGACCTAATTAGACCACATGGCTGCAGGAAGAGAAAAACGTTGTCTGAGGTGTATGCATTAGTTTGGTTTTGTAAGTGAAATGTAAGTAATTTTTCTTGAGGTATTTAAACATGTCTAAATTACATATCACTACACTGTATGCCCTAACCTTGAGTCACAGATTTCCTAAAACCTGTCACAGTGCCAGCAGAGTGCTTGCTGAGATTTCCGAGTGAAATGAGGCGACTCTTCAAAGTGCCCGTTAGCCACCATTTACGTTATTAATTCATGTGCTTGAGGACTGTGTTCAGAGGACTTCATTATGTCAAAGAGCCCACTCACTATCATAAAGAATACTTGTGTGTAACAAATAAACATTTCTTAATGATACAGTTGAGTTTGCAAGAATCTTTGTTCTACAGAGCAACATGAATGAGAATACAGAAAAGGACATCCATTTTCTAATTAAAACTGAAAGATCAGCACACAGTTTGGACTGGACAGTAGCTGCAAGGATGTTGGCAGTGTAACCTAAAGGAAGGCTATGAAGGTAAGCAAAAACTATATAAGAAGAACCTTAAAATCCATTTAATAGCTTAGAGGCAGCCACAGAATAGATTTTAAACATAGCACACACTGATTTTGGTTTTGGTAAGGATCCTTCACAACATCAATCCTCAGGACCTGAATCCTAATGGAATTTAAGCCGTTTCTCTCTTTTCAAGTATGTGGATAAGAATGGCAGCTACATGTCTAAAATATAACTACAATGTTGACAGTTTGTTCACATGAAATGCATTTTAAGTACCAGCTATAGGAAAGTATTTTAATTACATTTTCATAATTGTATAGATAATCTTAACTGGAAATACTTGACATATTCTTTGCAAAAGTGTAACTGTTTAGTGTTTGCAATTGGCATCGATCAAAAGCAAATATTCTGGTGTCTTACGGCCTTCAACTCGACACGCAAACCAGCAGTGTGCCATGTCATTATGTCCACTATAATTGCTGGGCTTTCAAGCAAGTGAATGGTACAAGGAAGAAAATAAATATAGCACAAGGGTGGGCAGTTTGATAAGATGTTCGAAGCACACACTATTCTGGGGTGTCATCATGCTGACAGTTTAGAGCAAGGAGAAATAATTAAGGACCTGATCTACGGTGACCTGCATTCGATGGACCTCTTCAGACCATTGGGGGCAGGGAGAGGGCACACTCCCACTAATACAGGTACGGAGGGTGGAGGGGTGGAGGACCGGGGGGGGGGGATAACAGAAACAGGCACTATAACAAAATGTGAGAAAGAAATTCGAGATAAGACCGAGGGATATAGGAAGATGATAAACGTGCTAGGTTTAACAGTTTTCAGTCAGATTTGTAAAAGGCTCATTTTTAAAAAGATGAAAAAAAACACTTGTCATGTGCAGCAGAGTGTGCATTCCAAGTTATTTTATGCCATTTTTAAATTTTTCAACTGTAATATTCCAAACCTAAAATAAACACCATACGAAGGCTGTTATGGTCTGTGTACTTCAGGTAGTACTTTAGATATACAGCTTGTCTATAAAATGTTTCTGATTTGACGTGGACAGCTTTGGAGTTGAAGTAAAATTCTGAGTTTTGGGGAAATTTGAGTAAAGCAATCCTAAGATGGTGTTTTCAGGGTTGTTCTGCACGACACTGGCAGCAAAGATTAAAATTTTAGCAATATTAGATATTGGTAGAATTAAGTATTCATTTATTTTAAAAAGTAAAAAAAAAAAGTGCAAACAGCATTAGGCCATCAAACGTTTATTATTCACCAGAAATAACTAATATTTAAAGATTTCCACAAAGAAATTGCCATCCAAAAAGCAAATTTTTTTTAAACAAAAATGTTCCCCTGAATGTTAATTCTTTTCTCCTATTAATACTATCATACATTAACTAAATAATTTATCAAAAAGACACGAAAGTAAACATGGAAATATGTCCATTGTTGCTCTCTCTCCACAGCCCTGCACTTCAGACAGTAGCAAGTCTGCCTGCTTAAGTCGTGCCTGTATGAAGGGACTTAGAGGAGGGGCCTTATTGATCGACTTCTATGAGTGAAGTCCAGGCATTAGTTCCAGCAGGGTGAGTAGACAGCTGTCCGTGAGCCACTCTACTGGGCCTACATAGCAGGGCTGAGTGGAGCTGGGATGTGCACTTTTGATTCTGATCTCCCCAACATCACTTCTATTGACCGACGCACTGTCCTGTGCTTTACTTGCTGAGAGAGGCACTTGCTGAGGCCTAGCTGGAAGCCCGGACACCAGCCACCATTGCATTATCCGGGTTGTTGTTGACAAGCTCGGGATGATGAATCTTCCATGGTCTGCTGAGGCCTAGCCTTAATCACTGCTGTCATCTACTGGCAACTGCCGTATCCACTGACCACGGCAATCACAAGTCGGGTTATCGTGGCACACAGGGCTGAGATTCCCAGTGTGTGTTATCTAGGTGTATATGGGTGGACTAGGCTCTCCAAAGTTAGACATAAAGGTCAATCTGTACTGAGATCAGCCCACTTTACCATCCGTGCTCAATTCTCACACATTTTTCAAGACCATAAACTTTTCTTTGCAGGTTTGTCCAATAAATTAGTTTTAATAAAGCTAAGTGCCAGTTAGCATTATCATTATTCTTCAAGTCCAACATGTCTATGAAAACCAAGTAACTGCCAGGCGGCGAAGCACGGTTTGTTGGGTATAGTGGGCGGTTTGTATTCGAGAATTGACATGTTGGAATCTGAATGCCCACTGTCTGCTTACATTTGGACAAAATGGTCAAAAAATGCTTCATTAGTCTGCGTATATGTACGTCTGTCTGTGTGTAGTCTCAACCTTGAACGAGCATGCAAATCAACATTATGTAGTTATTTTATGTATTTCCTATCATTTGTGGCAGCCCAGTTGTCTTAAGACTTATTTACTAAAAATCGATAATGTAAGGGGCTTACCAAGTGATCTTGTGGCACAGGCTTGCTTGCTCCTGTTCTCACTTAGACTAAGTAGAAAAATCTTGATACATCCTGGTGTCCTACAAAGTAGCACCTGTGCATGAATCCAAAGGGAAAGCACAGTGATCCATTATTATTTCACAAAATAATGGTAATTTTCAACTAAGGCCTGTTATGAAAACAAACAACAAATGGTAAGTGCTGCCATCTAGTGGGGGGTTTTTTGTTTGTTTTTTTACATGGACCACAACTACAAAAAGACCATAAACATGCTTTCAAATTTGCTTGTAACCATAACATTCAATAACATTCCCTACTAGTCAACTTTAATATAATACACCTCAAAGAGTCTTATCGGCCTATACAGCCCAGTGAGTCTCAGTGCGCCCACCATTACTAGATGACAGCCTTCTCCTAACCCTCAGCACCCTTCGGCCATCCTCGTAGTCATCCTGGTCCACACTGATCAGCAGGCGGACGCCCTCAGTGCCTGCTGCCATCCTTAGGGAGTCAGTGATGAAGACTCCCTTCAGGGCCTCCAGCAGAGCTCCGCTCAGGTAGTCACCCCAGAAGGCCTCGAGGTTGTCCAGCTCTGTGAACTTGATGTCGCAGACGATGGAACCCAGGTCTCTGGCACGAAGAAGCGAGTTGGCTTGGCTGAACAACTCAAACTGCCGCTCCAGGGGCTGCCGTTTGTCCGAGGAGACACCGTCACGGAGTGCCGACTCATGCTCCAGGTATTCGGCCCGGACGCGCAGGCGGATATCTGATAATGGAAGAGCAAGGAGGAAAGCAGTGGTGGAAAACAGGGGTGACGGTGGGAATGTGGAAGAGTTGAGGGGTGACATAATGGTAGGGAGAGTAGAGGGAAGAAAGTGAATAATAAGGGAAAGGCAGTGTGTAAAGGATGGAGGAAAGTGAGAAAAAGAAGACAGTAGTGAAGAGTGAGGAAAGAGGAGAAAAGGGTTACAGAAAAAGTTAGAGGAACAGTCAAATTGGAGAAGTCCACATAGCAGACATAAAGGGAGGGGTCATGAAGTCAAAACAAAAGGAAAGAGAAACGGGGACAGATAAAGATAAAAAATATTAAAAGACGGCTCATTTAGCTTATCTACAATAATATATTACATTAAGCCAGGATTTTAAAAAGTGGCCCAAGAGCACAGAGTTCCCAGAAGGAGAATGTGACCCATTAGGCTGAATACTAATTGGCTGGAAATTAGCTGCTGAAATACTTCTGGACATTTCTCTTGATACAAGACTGACAAAAGAAGAAATATAATGGTGCAGCAGGGCAGAGAAAACTGTTAATTATCTGGGACGCTGGAACTAGACCAACCGAATTGTGTGCATTTTTATATTCTAAATGCTGCCGTAACCCCTTCGTTTTGGTGAAAATGAATTTGACGTTTTGGAAAACCAAGAGAAATACCATGCAACTGAACCAATAGTGCAATTCCATATATTTAAGTATTAATCTCGGCTGTTAAATAGATGACTGCCAGTAACCAGAAGAAACTGAAGCATGAGAATTCTCAGTATGACAACCAGCGTGGTCTACATAAATGTTTGCAAACTAACTTGACAACTTGAGCAAATGTTGTGGGTGGAAGTAATGAAAGCAACTTAGCAGTGTCAAGCGCTGGAGTGGCTTTTTGTTCCACCCCGCTTCATACTGATCAACATGTTTAATGCTGAGGACAGATAGCTGCTGGAGCTCCAGAGTAAGAGGATTGGCGGTCATGCAACAGCACAGCGAGAAAGATCAGAGGATACATACTGTACTGAACAAGAGCACCGCTGAGATCATCCCTCATGTCATTATTCCAGAGCTTCGAGTGGCAACCAGCTGCTGACGACTTTTGCTGCAACAAAAATCCATCTCTCCCCCTCAAACCTCTAAACAGTATTTTACTACCAATGACATCCATTTCACTAGAAACATTCTCATCAAGGCCTCATTGCAAAAGGTGCATAGAAACCTTTTTCCAAGCAGTTTTAAGCACATTGTTGCATCTCTGAGAATGCAAAACCCAGTCCAACCAAAACCTCTTTGGTGCTCTCAATAAAACCTATTTAAAAAAATGACTCGTATGAAACCTTAATAATTAAACTAAAGACTGCACTCAAAATATATAGCGTATCAGAAAATTATTAAAATGCCAATGTTGGAGTAAACTGAAACGCTTGTTTTTGGAGTGAGGAACATAATGGCAAAAGAATGGGTCTTGGTATCATTCAGAGCCAGAGTTACGTGTAGAAAGCTCATACGTATGACTGATGGGAAGACGATCACTGGAGTCTCAGTTAAGGTACGGGATCATTACAAGAGATCACCATGGGCCCGACTTGAACACTTCAAGGCCTGTACCTGGTAGCTATGATCCCGTGGATAAAATGTTTAATCTAAAAGAGTCACGCTTACCCAATCTCCATTCACATTTTGTTTGGGGCTATGGGGAATGGTGCAAGACTCAAGAGGGATAAAGTTTGGAAAATGCCAACATTATAAATGCAAATGTTGAATTAAGGCATTGATTTTGCATGTCTTACCATTTCTAGGAGAGCGATAACCAAGCACTGGCTTTTGCAGTCATGTTTCAAAAGGATGTGATTAGATTACTATAAAATGGCAGAGGACTGAATCAAAAGGAACACTTAATAAGGTTTAAGAAATGTGTAAAGATATGCAGGATTGGAAATAACATCCAATTGAAAACCCACTTGCGGATGGAGATCATTGAATTTGCACTTTAGTTTGGTCACAAAAATGAAGGCAAAATGTTTTTCTTCATTAAGGCATTAAGGTACAAGAATATGAAATACTGACATTTTACAGGTTAAAGATATTTGCTTGTGGTTTGACAAATTATTAAACCCTGTCTCTGTTAAAATAACTGATATTAGTCTGCAATAACCTGTCCACAGGTCATTCCTTTGACAATACATACAGGTACAAGCTTCATACATGGTTATGGTTAGAAAAACCTAGTCATACTACAGATCATGACAATTTTCTTTTGGTCGATTTTCTTTTTTTATTAAACAGTGCACTGTTAACAGCAAGTGTTACTGATTGGTCACTCAAAGGTATTGGTCAGGGATAGGATACAAAAACGTTCCAGGGAAACAAAAGCCATCAATCAGAACAGTACAATCAATCATGAAAGAAATATACTATTTTGCATAGAGCATGTCATACTTAAATACTGAGTGCTGGTGCAAGAACTAGTGAAGAAGGCCACCAAGAGGCCTGTGGAAACTCTGAGGTGTGTGACACGGCAGGTACAGAGAAAGTCAGTACTGAAAAATAATTACAAGAAATCTCTGAATCAAAATTCAAAAGGTGGTTTTATGACAAGGCCAAGATTATTTTTGAAAACTGTCCACTATGTTTGGCATAAGTCAATCACTGCTCACCAAGAGAAATAATCAAGTGTGGTGGTGGTGGCAGCATCACGCTGTGGGAACGCTTCTCTGCAGCAGGGCCTGTATTGCTTGAGAGGTTACAGGGTAAATTGAATGCAGCAAAATACAGAGAAATCCTGGAAGAAAACCCTGCTGCAGTCTCCAAGAGAACTGTGACACATATTTATTTACTTTTCCACGCAATAACAACCTATGAATTTGTTCAGATTTGTTTCCACTTTGACAAAATCTTTATCTGCTAATCAGTGTCAAATGCATCCATTGTGATTCAATGCTGCAGAACATAGAAATGTCCAAATTGAACAGATTTCTTCATGTGATATCCTTGCAAGCATACTGACAAATCAGCAGTGATAGGATGCGTTTAAGCATCAGTTTTCTGATTTATCACAAAGTCAAATGGGAGCATCTACATTATCTTAAAAGGGGGGGCAGAATACTGCATGTCACCTTACTTTTTGAACTCATACAACATTCAGTATGGACTGAAATATTAAGTTAAAGTGCTGTTAACATTTCAACCTTTTGGATCATTACACTGTGTGAGGGCTGTAGCTATGATAAACACCTGCCCTTCATGCAATTACTGTATTTATGGATGGCCTCCATTTCTGCCTTCCCATTTCATACTGAGCATGATGGAGGTAGAGATAGTGACACTGAGAAGGCCATTTAAAACCACAGGAACACAATGATAGTCATTTTGTTAGGGTTACAGAGCACTTCACGCTTCATCAGACACAGAGACATCCACTTAGACAGGGCATTAGGAAGCACAGCTTTCATTTTCTCACTTTAAACACCAAGCCTGTTTGGCTTCCTCCATCTCAACCAACCAACCAAAAAAAAAAAAAGGTTTAAGTACCCATTTACGAGGAGTCACTTGGCACGGAGAGCTTCAACTCTTTATCGATCCGTTTTTCTGCTGAATGACTGACCAAGAGAGTGGAGAGTTAGGGGAGTATTGAGAGACAGACAGACAGAACTCCCCCGCCCCCAAAAAACAAAAAACACTTTGTGCCATTTTGCGTAGTTTGAGCATTTAGTGTTCGTTCTCTCCCTCTCATTGTGTGTAAGGATACTGTTTTCCTGACACACACAGCTTGGTCTGTTTAGAACTGTGAACACAGAGAAAGGAGAGAAAAAGAGAAGAAAGACAAGTACAAGTGGGTTGGATATCTGTCGACTGGGTTGTTTTTTCAACATCAAGCAAGCATGGCACAGCACTCACTTCTCTTAGGTTTGAGTCAGGGCAATAGTTGGTGTTGACAAGTTAATCAGCTTAAAAATTCCTTTACTGTAGATCTACAATATGACATGGTAGTGTCTAAGTGGGATGCTTAGGACCACTCTTACCTTGACCAATCCCCTTACCTCACCTTCACCAACCATTATTTAAGCTCCAACCATAACATTAATCAGATATGTCCATTAAACCAAGTAAAAGGCCTTCACAAGCACCCCATTTAGATAGCACATAACCATTACTGAGCTGAAGGCACAAACACCTTATGGGCATTTGTAACAGCAGTTGTCATTGTCAGCATATAATTGAGACACTTCACTGAGAATGATCTGAGAGATTAATCATGACAAGAAAGAGTATTTGAGGTCTTTTTAAATGCTAGGGGCCAGCATTGGACTGAACCGCCCTATCTATCTCTGCTCCCTCTCGACAAACGCACACCCAGGGCTCAGAGATAAGATACAGCAGGAGCTTCCTTCAGCACAGCACTATTGGTTTATTTTCCTCAGAACTGCTTGAGTAAAGGTTACTGGGGCTTTTTTTTTTAACCGCTGTCTGTTGGCAGCCATTTTATATTCTCTGGACTGGAATACGGGGCCGGTCTGGCTTACATGAAGTCTCAGCTAGCCAGTTTGATCTGAGCTGATTGAATCTTAAGGCAGATGTTTAAAACCACTTGGAATAAAAATGGTGTGAGAGGAAAGCATGGACCCAAAAGGTTTCTCACACGTGGTGATAAAAGGCACTTTCACAAACATGTCCAACATATATTAGTCTATATATATATATATTAATTGTGTGTCCTTCACCAAGACCCAAAACATAACCGTGAAGCTAATCCAAACATTAACCATAGACGACCTAAAACCAGACAAAAAAAATAGATCTTTTTCTCCTTGTTTGATTGACAGAACAAATATAACTTCACATTTTAGTTTTTTTGTTGCTGTAAATGGTATCGGGGCCAGTCCTAAATGATATTGAGCATAGCCAAAGCTTGTGCAGACTTTCTCTCTCATTCCACCACCGTGATTGGATATCGTGTCATCTCCTACACAGCTTGCCAACTCCACCCTCTGCATGGGCAGACCTCAGGTCACAGTGAGGATACTGCTATTTGCACTCAGCCAAGCATTTGACTGCATTTGAGAATATGCAAGACTCAAGTTGGAAAATAGTACACTGGAACATTTAGTACTTATGAATCCCTTAACCTGGCTGGAAACATTGGTTCTCATTATCATCAGCAATGTTAAGCAGCCAATTAATTGGCTGTTCAGACATATTTAAGATTACTTATTTTCTTTTTCAATATAGAATACAAATGTCATTAACTTATGTTACCATGACTGTACAACTATAAAAATGTTTTAATCTAGAGTCTCAACTGTTCATAACGGGTAAACGAAAGACTGACAATTAACGCTGGGCTTTCATCAAATTCCTTCATGGCCATGTAGTTGTTCCGACACCTGTACAGTGCTGTTTATTGACAGCACAGACACAGACAGCCATGCTATGACGTAGAAGCAGTTGGTCATGTTTGTGAAAATGTGTAGACTTTACATATATCTCCATTATTATGGTTTTAGTAAGTTCAAATAAACTTTGAGTTGTCAAGACATACAGTTTTTTGTTACTTTGGCATGTTTTCCTTAAACATCAGCTGAAAACATTTTGGAAGGTTTTTAGGGTAACTGCTGAAAACTCAGTTCTGTGAAACACTGACACCAACAAGCCCTTGTCAAAAATAGATAAATAAGGAATCAAAAACAGCAAATTAATTAGATTTCCTGAGGGGGGTAGGGTAGGGGGCAGCTACATTATGATACATAAGCATCGAACACAGAGCAAAGTGGCAGCACCAACCCCTGTTGTAACAAGGGGGGAGCCTCTTTTACCTTAGGCATCGGCCCAGACTTGTGAGAGAGCACATGACTGAGTTGATCACGCACACGGCAGTATGTATGGACTGAGTGAAGTGACAGACTTTTTTGTTTTGTTCCTCAGTCTCCCCCTCTGTCTCCATGATCCATTGTGTCTTAGGTTACTCGATCTGAGTCACAATCCTGAGTCAACCTGGTGGAATCAAATGTGGAGTCAAGACAGCAACAGGTTTATAGTCACAGGCACATCAGTCATCCTGAACAGCTAAGAAGGGCTGTCTTCATTGTTAGATGATCTTCTTTTTTATTATTATTTAAATCAAGTCAGAATCATCAGTCCTTCATTGTAACAAGTATTTCTGACCAACAGGCAATGATGAACATTTAAATGAAATGCTTGAGAGGCTGCATGAATGACTAAGCAAACATCACACAAAGGGCAATTACTGTTAGTGTTATCTTAAAGTTATTGTGCTGAGAGAATCATTGATTCAGGCAATAGTTGAAACATGGAACAGGACATTGATAATGGATTACAGCTCGCCAGTGGAGCTATGTTTCAAACATCTGCTCAAATAATTTTTTTAGGAAGCTATGCGAGATTTGACAGTTGGCTCATGACAAACTTTGTATCAAGCTTGACAATAAAGCAGAACAAGTGCTGCATCTATTGGTGACTGGACAACTTCCTTCAAATAGAGGAGACAAAAGGACAAGAGACAACCTACCAGTCTGTGCTCTAATAAATAGCAGCAGTTTAACATAGTCCAATGGGTTAGAGAAAAGTGAGGGAAAAAGAATGTAAAGAAGGGCCAGATGGAGAAATGGATGGGCAGTAAAATCTCCCTGATGTTGCATGTTTAATTAAGGCAGTTAAGGAGATACTGCAAATCTAAACATAGTCAAGAAAGCGCAAACAATAGTGTGACATGAAAATTCCATGTGAAACCGTAACAAAGAAAATGTCCATTAACTGAAAGGGAAGTGCAACAGTTCAACTGTCGTGCACCATGTGTTGCTGAAGTTGTAAATCATCTGCTGCACAGAAAGTGTTGACTTGCTGGTGCCATGAGACACTAAATTGAGACGTCAGACCAAAACAAAATTTTAGCATCGCTAACAAGTTAGTTTGGTACAAGTGCTTACACAGAAGTCCCATAAAGTATTCAACAATACCCTACCAGACAGACAGATTTTACAACCAGGCGATATCACCAAATTCATAGTTAGATGGACTGGGATCATTTTTTGGCACACCTGGCAAAGGTGTCCTTCATTTTGATTCTGTGCAGTTCAAAAGGCCTTTTAACAGTCATAGTGTGCTGACAGTTTGCAGGCAAATTCCCTCCATTGTCTTGTTGTTCCAACAGTAATAGTGTGGATGGTGTGTTGCCAGCAGATCAACTGATTATAGTAATAGGTCCGGTTCTTCTGAAGTGCATTAGTAATATGTGAACATTTCACCCTGCTCTTTACACTTTTCTTTCTCCACAAAAGAGTGCAAATAATGAATACAGCTCCCACAATCACTGCTTTTTAAAGCAGATTTTCCAAAGGAATTGACAGGCATTGGGAGTGCGTGCAAGGCATCTGGGATGAAGGTTTTGAAAAATGAAAATCAAAAAGATTTAAAACTCACGACTTGGTATGCAAACTCTTCAATACAAGCTAAGGTTCAGCATACGCAAAGAACATCAGAATATAGGACACAAAACAGGAAATGTGATGCAGGAGATGGTAATAGATTGAAAATTGAATTGAAGCTTACAGCATTATGAAAAAACGGGAAATTATCTGCAAGATAAAATGGCGGGATGAAGATAGGAAGGCAAGAGATAAAAAGCTAAAAAATAGACAGGTTAAGAATGCAGGGGCTGCACTTACTGCAGGAGACTTTATGCTGTGGTGGTGGTGGAGGCATTGGCTGGTCCTGTATGCTTGTTTTCTTGGGCCTGCGGCTCCAGCCATTTCCCCTCTTCCTCCTCCTCCTCCTAGCAGATGGCCCAGGCATAGGAGGATAAATACCTGACAGAACATGCATCGAATTAGTTTGTGGAATTAAGATGGATGGACATGGATATGGTTCCTTTGTGGGGGATTGCTGTTATTCCTGTTTTATTTTTGTCCCGGTCTGTGCTATTGTTCCATGTCTACCTGTTTCTGCTGATATCTGGTCAAAACAGCCTCCCCCCAACATGGAAGCTTTACCACGAGTGCATGGTATGTAACCAGGCACCAAAATTACAACTGAGCATATTGTAATTTTGACCTTCCACCCACTTCACGGGCAAAAGTGGGTTTGTGGCAAACACTGTAGGCTATACTTCCAATGAGCTAAATACTATACTAAATTGCACTTACCAGTTCTCAATTGCTGCGTAAAAGATGGAAGGGGTATTTCTGTCTGTCTGCAGCTGTCTGGCATTCCAGAGGTGCACACCAACTCTCTCCTCTCTATTCCATAACTCTGTTTAATTCTCTCTGGAGATACTGAAAAGCATAAAAATATAGATTAGTAATCATTAGTAAGCATGACAATTAGGACATGAACGCAGTTATGGCTGACAGAGGGATGAAACAGCTAAAGCACTCAACATAATCAGGAATCTGATGATGAGCGTCCCTGTGATTCATCCTCACCTGTCCTCCTTTTCTTGTGGGACACTAAAGGCAGCAGCTCATGACGAGTAAGGACTCTTAGTAGTTGCAGTAGTGGCTCCAGGTTGCCATCCCTGAGGTATCCTCGCCTCTCCAGCTCTAACAGCAGCTCAAGGCCACTTGTGGGCTTATATGAGGCCCCTAAGGGACCCTGGGAGTTCTGAGGCTTTAACCGCCTCCAGGTCTTCAGCAGTTCAGGACTTGGGGAGACACCCAAGTCATCTGGATCACCCAAACGGGGCTCAACTGTCCAGCCTGCTGGATCAAGTGGGTGTGGGGCAGGATAGGTTTCATTCAGAAGGAAGGATAACACCTCAATGTCGGTCTCTGACAGCTGAGAACCAACTATGTCAAAGACTTCATGGAGAGACAGCATCCCATAGTAGTTTAGGCACTCTGTTTCATCCCAGTAAAGCGAGTCCCTAAGTGGGTAACCTGGGTGATGAACTGCAGCCATGGGTCTGCCTATGGCCCCTCTCCACCTTCCCACCTGTGTGAAGACTGTTCCAAGACTTCTTTTTAAAAACACACACAAACATTACATTTAACAGATATGTAAAGCTCCAACTATCCAACTGTGAAGTTGGGAATATGGTTCTAGATTACAGTCACTTATTTTGAGGCATCAAACCGCCAATATAAATAACGTTATGCTGTACTCGACTGCACAGTAAGTAAAGCAAAATGTACTAGCTTTTTCCGGTAGTTGTAAGTTCTTTAAGAGATGGGAAAACTTGAAAATAGCACGTCTCGACAAATGGCAGGCAAAGCCAGTAAGCTACATTAATGGTGAACTAGCAGTTAGCAAAAACTAACAGCATCTGTGCTTTAGACTACAGCTAGTTAATGTTATCGTTACACACGTTCTCTGGCCTACAATGTTCCCGTCGATGTCTCAGTCCTACCTATTTACGGCGTCAGCGCGACGCTGTCTTGAAACATGCAACGCAAAGTGTCTGCGGCGAATGTGCTACGTTGTCGTCGTTTCAACGAATATCTACTAGCTGGGAGCCGCAGAGGGCGTTCTTCAGACGCTCAGCAGCAACCAGTTGAGCAAATTACATCCTTGTCACGTCACGCACGTCTCTCTGAAGGGGAAAACACAAACAACACAAGCATTTAAAACAATAATAATAATAATTCACACTTCGAACAGATGTTTAGCTAAATAACCAAACCCCAACTAAAACTACTGGCAAACCTGCTACAATATTGCGTATATAACAGATATCCCGTCCACTGTGGACAGATAAGGAATAATAATGGACATTACTTGCTAGCTTGCTAACTTGCTAGCTTGCTAGCTTGGCTGATGTTAACGTTAGCAATAAATGGGCCTTAATAAAGACGGACTGTGTGTGATATCAATGGCAACGTAAAATCATACGGCTATAAAAGTGTCCAATGCATTGTGAAAGCAATATTTAAACATTTAACAAACCTGACAACTCACGTTCCTAGTTATTCGCGTTGGACGACCTGACCACTCCCACCGAGCCGTGCGGTACTGAGAGTAGCACAGTAACGCAAACAAACTGACCAATCACAGCCCCGCGCCTGCTCGATGACGTCAGGTCACGTTTTACCGTGACTGATCTGCAGTCAGATGTTCACTGCAAGCTCTTTATTGAGTCTGCGCAACTGAACATACAGAGCCGATCTCAAGTCGGCTGTTTTAATTCTATTGTGTCAGCTGTATCACAAAAACTGTCCTGTTTCCTTTCCACAACGTATCGCTTTCCTCTCTCACATTCGCGACCACTGGAAACTTGTTCATAACAAAAAGACACACCCTTTTAACAATATAGAGAACATTAAAGGATTAGGACATGTAGCTCAGGAGTACTTTTAGGCGCAAACATCTAACATTTTACACCCAAACAGATTACGGGCAGTCCCCGTTGCGGTCAGTAGGTGGCGGTGTTTTGCGCCCAAACAGCAGGAAGTTAAATAACATCCACATCACATCCGCGGACCCGAGTCAGCGACACAGGTTCTCACGCAGTCCCACCAAAGTTCTGCTGTAAGTACATCTTGTTTATCGACTACACATTTGACAGTTCAGACATTTCAACGTATTTCTCTTCGTTTGAAACGTCCAAACGACGTCTCTGCTCGGACCTGTAGCGGACAGGAACGTCAGCAGCGAAGCTAGCTAGCTGTGACCAGCTTGTGGTTTTTTTTTAGCAATCTTTGCTGTACATAGTTTTTTACTAAACCGTACATATACACGGGATGTAGTTAGGCTATTTAAGTTACTCCATGGATGTATGCTGGCAGCAGTTTCCTGAATATCCGGTGTGTTTAGCGATGTGGCAGCGACACAAGCCCTTTGTTGGCTAAAACATTCCATTACTCCCAGCACCGCTCTGTAGCTAAGCTATGGCTCTTTAGTATCCTCAGTCTTGGGATTTAACATGCTGTTATGGACAGAATAGTTACTAACTTATTGCTTTAGCTTACAATTTGTAACTTTTCTCGTGAAATGTTGAGGCACAAGTCTATTCCATGACACTTAAAAATTGCACCTCCACATAATCGTCCAGTCATAACGTGTTGCTCTGTCAGTGGAGACTAATTCATGGGTAAAATAGATTAAATATCTTCAGGAATAACAAATTGCCATCGCAGGATCACTAAGGGAAGTGGATATGACCAATTTATAATGGTATCAAATTAATAAAGCGATCAACTCTTCACATTTGTGAAGATATAACCAGCATTATGTTTGGGATTTTGAATTCAAGAAATACCTTAATTGATGAGTTGTGTATCTGGATTGGAATTGATGAGTCATCTGTTGATAAAGAGAGAACTGAGCTATCGGATAAGTGTGTCAGTAGCGGCGCTGATTTAGAATAATTTCTTTTGCTGAGAATAAAACGAGCTTTCTCACAATGGTGCTTAGCAGTGAAAGTGATGTTCAAATGGTATTAATTTTTGCTATTGCCTTGCAGCACACGCTCTGTAGATGCCATCTGGAGCTCCAAAAGGGGAGAACTGTCTTGTCGACATGGACAGAAAGGCTGGAGATCTGTTCAGCGCAGAGGACTCTCATCCAACTGGCACGGGCGGCGCTGGAATCTTGGCAAGGTAAGAACCAATATATTTCTATTTTAAGTGTGATGTACACCAAATTCATCACACTATAGTAATGATAATGATATTATCAAGAGAGCCTGTGGTTCTATGTTGCTTAAATTTCCTACTTTCTGCCCTGTGGACATATACTGAAATATCTGCTACTTTTGTTGCGTATTCTACAATGTAGACAAGTTATATTCAATACTTCATTTCCCAACTGATACATAAGAGCCTCTATATCTCTTTGCATTTCTTAATACTTCTCTATGTTTTCAGCTTTTAATGTCTTTGTCTTATTTCATAGGCTCTGGCTCCCCAAAGGCTTCTCAGCCAGTATGGCTAAAGAGTGGATCGACAGGCGCCGAGTGTCCATTCGACCTTGGGCCAGCTTCGTGGACCAACGCAAGTTTTCAAAACCCCGCAATTTTGGAGAGATGTGTCAGAGGGTGGTGAAAAACGTGGACATTTACAACAGCAACTATACCTTCATCTTTTTGGGCCTCATCCTCTACTGCATGTAAGTCCAGCGAACAGGAAGTCATTTGTGTTGTTTTGTCAGTGGGACTTTTACTCTTCCTGCTGCCCAGCTCGTACTCACACAGTCTGTGCCCAGTGCACACAGGGATGTTCTTGAAAGGTTTCAGCCACTGGGTATGTTAGAAAACAGACACAGAACAATCTGCATGATATTTGATTTAAAAAGTACAATACAAACAAAAACAAAAACTGCTGATGTAGTTTCCACCAAATTGATTGGATTGTTGATGTTTCTTCTCCTCAGCATCAGCTCTCCTATGCTGCTGATTGCCTTAGCGGTGTTCGCTGGTGCCTTCTACATAATTCACCTCAAGTCCCTGGAGTCCAAACTGGTTGTCCTTGGTGAGTAAAGCTGCCAGGTATGCCTTGCAACCCATTAATTGTGTACCTGCTAAATTTAGAGAATTCTTAAAATATCCAGGCACACTGGAGTCTTAAGTAAGATGGATCCTTTTGTGTTTCTGTGTGTTTATTTTGAAAATATGCGTTTAATTTTGTGAAATGGTCACAGAAACAGTAGGTGTTTCAGCGGCTTGTCAACTGCTACTTGTTTTTCTATGTGACTTGCAAGAGGCAAATATTTCTAAAGAGTGGCATTATTTTTGTGTTGTTAAATCTGTACTCTTCTTGTCAACCAGGCAAGGAGCTGAATGTCCCTCACCAGATGAGTCTGGCTGGAGCTGTTTCTCTACCTGTGTTCTGGTTGGCTGGAGCTGGAGCTGCAGTCTTTTGGGTTTTGGGTAAGCCAAACCACAGTAGTTCTAATTCTGGGCATGCAGGAATATTTGTTGCAATGGTTGTCAGGGCATTGTAACCCTTATGTGTGTGGTTTTTGTTTGTAATATTGTTTATATATTAAAGCATATATTACTGTTACATTCAATGAAAGTCTTTGCCTAAGAGTGTCAGCAAAATTTCATTTGTGCAACTGTATCTAAGTAATCTAAGACAAACCTTCTTCCTCATTGTTTATCCCGTCACATTAACCTTTTCCGTTTGTGTCATGTCTCCTCTCAGGAGCAACGCTGTTTGTGATTGGCTCTCACGCTGCGTTCCGCGAGCTGGAGGGATCCGACATGGAAGAGCTCCTCATGGAGCCCGTGTGAAGAGCAATGCTGAACTCTCAGCAGGTGCTGGTTGACGGATCAGTCCTCAGTTTGACCATGTAATCACGCTGGACCAGAGGGGGTTTGAGGAAAAAAATCGCTCATACACATAACTTGCCATATGCACAAATAATTAATTTGTTAATGAGTATTTAAGCACATTATCATACAGATTATATGCCTTGCCCTACATCTGTTATGCCTTGGATGCCTCTGGTTTGTGTCAAATAGCCTCTCCCTCCTGCAACGTCCCTTATACAGTGACTTATCTTTCAACTGTCTGCTGTAGATATCTTCAGAAATAGCTTCTGTGTCTAAACCATCTGACAAGATGGATGATTTCTTATGTAAACATAATGTATACAGGAAATGCAATTATTTGATTTTCCAAAGGAAAATTGCAATTTAAAGCTTTAAAAATATGTCTATTTATAATAATGATGCACAAATAAAACAATGTTAATACAAGAGAATACAAAAACAAATTTGGTTTTTCAGATAGGGTACATAGATGGGTTGATGAGAAGACATCTTAAAAGGTCACTGCATTGTCATTGTGTTCTGTATTGGGATAATATGGTACTTTGCTGACTGTGTATGCATATCTATCAGTTCTAGTTACAACATTCGGATCTGAAGGTCATTCTGTAAACCTGAAATATTTCTATTTTTTAAAATGCATTATTCATTGGTTTACATTTCGATGTAAGTTGGGTGTTTTTGTATTTATATTTCATTGTATATTACAAGTGCATTAAATCCCTGGTGTAAAGATTGCTTGTCACAGGTTTCTTACAGCTTATGATGTCCAATACTTTGTTATTTTGCCTCTAATTGATTCAGGTAATTTGTTCTATTCAAATCCATTTGACTCCCATTTGTGCATCTGTGGCAGGAGTTGTTGTGAACTCAGCGGCCCTTAGCACTTTTGAACATTTTCTCATTAGTCTGGTCCGGTCTGAAAACACAGTGGAATAGGAGAGTTCCAACCCTTGTGGTTCCTCATCTCTATCTCTAGTACACCAGACACTGCAGCACTCACCAACCCCCTGTGGTCCCCCTCTTGTCTCCCTTTTCATGTGACCCCTATGACCTGTGCTCTGTGACAGCACAGCAAGAGGACCCCATGCTCAGGTTGCCATGGCAATGACCTTGGAGGGCCCCAGTCAGACACATACTCATCCACAGACGCACTCGCTTACACACTGCGGCAAAGGCAAGCGATCGATATTCTATTATACGGAGGGTGGCGAGAGTGGGAGAGAGGAGAGTCGCACTGCAGCGAGCTCACTGCGGAGACACGGGGGAAATTAGAGAGAGGGAGAGAGTGTGAGTGCGTTTGTCAGTGAGAGTGACAGAAAGTGGCTGCGCATGTGTGTCTGCGCGTGTGTGTACGAGTGGGAGACGCTGCATTTGTCATTGGACAGTGGTCGAGCGGTGCCAGAAAGTTTTTGTCTTTCACTCAAAGGAACATGTTCAACATTTTCACGGGATGTGGCAAAGTGACCTCTCGGACCATCCAATCGTTCACATTCTAGAGCTGTATATTGTGTATAATCTTATTTGATTTGTGGCACTAGGTGGGCAATAAGAGGTTCATTTAAAATAGATGACCCTTGTGGCACAGAGAGGTAGCAAAAGTATGGTCTGTTCCCTTAAGATTTGCTTTATTTGCAGGAATGTAACCTTTTGGAAATAAAAACTTTTATTAATCACAACAGTCGCTATTCCTTCCCGAACACATCATTCAGGTGGAAATATGACTTTTGGGAAATAGCAGGACATTGTTCCCTCTGTAAGACTCCTGCTGACAGTGCTTCTCATCCTGTAGCTCATCAATGCTGATGTCAAGACAAGGCTGACACATTCACACACTGGTTTGGTGCATTACCCTGGGCTGCTGCCAACTCTCCCTCCTATGGCCGTTTTAACATTGTGCAGCATGCAGGCTGATGTGCATATGAATTCACAGCACTAGGTGGCATCCCATCCTCATATTTGTACTTTTTCATTTTTGCTGTGTTGTGATTTGGGACTGAAATAATGTGCCCTGCATCAATTCAGAAGTGTGTTGAAATATTGTCAGATAATTTAATCTCATATTTGAGGTTTCTCCTCACGCTGGAAGCTATGCCATATACATAGGGTGAGATCATAACAACCTGACAAGTGACTAATAAGGCCTAATGCAATATTATACATAAAAGTTTACGATTCAACACTTTTGTGCAGTCTTAACAAAAATGTAACAGGCTTCAACCAAGGCAGTATTTGTTAAATGTTTTCATAATATGCAACCTTAATGTTGCATATTATAAGCCATTTTCAAGAAAGAGCACTAAAGGCAAAGACTGAGGGATATAAAAGATAAGAAAACGATTCTATCTTTAATAAATTAGAGTTAGAGCAAGTGTAGTTTTCCACAAGTAAAAACAGAGACAAAGACACACAGACAGGTCTAGGTTGTATTAAATGTTCTAGATGTTTTATTGGTGTTGGTTTCATTTATTTGACACACATGTTCTACTAGTTGTGTATTTTTTTTTCCCTTCTTGAATTTAAACTCTTGCAGCCATCTGAGATAGACCCAGCCTGAGACCGCTGGCCCTTCACTAGTCTATCCAACACATACATGCACACAGACCCGGGCCAGACTGGGCTATATCCTGGGACCTGGACTGAACCAGAGCTGGACCCAATCCGGTAAGACCCCAGGTATGTGGACTCACCACATCATACCGGCACACCTGCAGTGACAGGAACCTGAAAGCCATGGTTGGTGTCTTGTGTCTTTTAGTAAAAACACAACCTAAAACCCTGCTCTGTTGTTACAGCTTTAGAGTAGCCTCCTGAAAAACCAGCAAAAATAACTGAAACCAAACAAAAAAAACAAAAAGAGAGACACATATCTCACATATTTTTCCTGTCTCACCAATATTGTTGATGTTCTTCATGAATGTCTCTCTCGAGCTGTTTTTCAACATGTGTTCTTTTATTGTTTCATTTAAATTCAGTATAGAATTATATAGATTTCCTAGAGCACACAGAAAGATTGAATTGTATTTACCAACTTGGGGGGGGCGGTGTACTGTATTGTTATAGTTATTAACAAGGACAATGGTTCACACAGTGCACACAAACAGACAAACGGGGCAGGAGGGAGGGCAGGGGAGGGGTGTGAGAAACAGAGGGGGAGAGAGGAGGGACAGGACGCCATGGGGTGTGCTTTGTTAGGCCTAAATGAGGAAAAGCAGCTCTCACATACTCCCCCTCCCCTCATCTTAGAAATAAAAAAGACAAGTAAAATCACTGAAATCCCCCCCCCCATACCCCACATATTAAAAAACAACAACACTGCGGCCGTCGAGAACGGAACAGAAGGAAAATGGACACAGGGAGAACGACGGGGTGATGACCACGCTGCTCCTCCACAGACAGGAGACGGAGGCGAGAGGTGGCAGTCAAAGTGGTGTCGGCGGTGGGATCTCACTGTGTGATCGTTACATCTGTGTGTGATTGGAGGACAAGCAAAGGGTTCGCAAGGAGGGGAAAGAGAGGAACAAAGGTATAGAGAAGGACGAGGGGCAGAGAGCAGGGGACGAACAGGGACGGGGAAGGAGCTGGATGGCCCTTTTTTGCAGAGCATAGACACTCCCTTTGTATCCTTAGCTCATTCAAATCTACATACACAATATGCAGCTGCCGTTTGGTAGATATATTGGTTTATGTACACAGCAGTGAGAGAACACATGCAAAGAGTATCATAGGAGATGGTGAGAAAGGGGGGCGGGTCAATGTAGAAAGTTGTAAAGGTGCTTTTGCTGTTTTTAATCTTTGGGGCAGTTGTGATGAAAATTGCTTCAAAGCGGTTTTTGTCTTTAAGGGGGCGGGGCACCTGGAGGTGTGTCTTGCCAGGGGTGGAGTGACAGGGAGGAGAAATAAGTGGAACATGTAGGGGGTTTGAGCAAAGACGCTCCATCGATCAATAGTATGTCTCCTTTTCCACCCAACCTGGATTGCAAATGAGAGAAAACACAAAGGAAAAGTTCACAGTTAATTTAACAATGTTTTCAATATTTTGTGAAGATTTTCTATTGAATTAGAATTAGATAATTAAAGGACTAGTTCAACGTTTTCGAAAATACACTTATTTGCACAGAGTTAGATGAAAACACAGAAACCACTCATGTCTGTGTGGTAAATATCAGTTTATCATTCAATAACAGTCAGTTCGCTTAGCTCAGAACAAAGACTAGAAACAGGGGGAAAGAGCTGTAACAATATCCACCTACCAGCATCTCTAAAGCACACTAACATGTTATATCTAGTGAGTTTAATCTGTACAAAAACTAAAGTGTAAAAACTACATGTTGTGGGTTTACAGGGGTCTAGGTGCTGGACAATTTCTTGGCTGTTTGCAGTGACTTCCTCAAGACTTGTCATCGCCGCGAGATTGCCAGGCAACCAGCCGAGACTCCAGGAAGTTACAGCACCAACCCAAGAAATAGGCCGGCACATTACCCCTGTAAAACCACGTGTTGTTGTTGCTGCAGTGTAATTGAGAGAAAAATAAACTAACCTCCAGGGTTCCGACGGATGAGAAGTTTTCGGACTTCATCATAAACAAAGATGAGAAAACTATAGGGGAACGCACAAAACCACCAGGTAGGTCTGTGGGCAAGACAAGGGAACCACACGGATTAAAAATAATCAAGCACTCAGATAACACCATTTGTCTTATATCAGAGTAACTGCATGTGTATCCCTGTTATACACGTGGTAATGGCACTCACTTTAGAGGATACATCCTGAGTGCCACATCCATGCCTGGGCAGTAGGACAGGAAGGCAGCCAGGGCTGTCTCTTCAAACAGGCCGAAGATCAAGATCTTGTTCCTTGGTTGAGAAACACAACAAATATTGAAGAGTGCGAAGATGTGTGTCAACTGAATGGAGACATGTAAGTATATTGGTATCACGGTACAGCTGTTGAACTCACCTCATGCCCTGCTGGAACACAGAGTTACGCCTGGTCTTGCAGATGATGACATCAGCCCACTGCACTACTACAATACTGACAAAGAAGGCGGTGTGGCATGTGAACTCCACAATCTTCCTCTGCTCGTATGTCTGAGGGCAGGAGAGGACAGACAGGCAGTAAAATAAAGTAACAAAACCTTAACCCACCTAGAAGTTCACTTGAACGCACAAAAACGACACACTTACCCACTGTTGCCCATAGCTGTCTTCCAGGTCGTTGACGGAGCGGTTGTCCCAGTTGAGCCTGATACCTACAAGTCGACTAGGTAGGAAACCATTTTCAGCCAAGATGACAAAGTAGGCGAAGAAGCCTCCCAGAGCCTGGATCATACCTGAGGAAAACATACAGACAGATTAAGTGACAGATTTTTAAGTTTTCTAAATTCCTTAATCTAGTTTTCCCAAAAACATTGCAGATAGGTCCAGAGATAATCCAACTGGGCTGGAATAAAGTTGTTTTTAGCACAAAATTACTTTCAGGCAGCCAAGATCAAATGCAATTCACAGCCTAGGATCAGTGGTAGCAATCCTCATTTGACCTACCAATTTGTCCATAGGCAATGCTGATAAGCCTCTCATTCACCAGCTTGTCCCTGAATGGGTTCCTGGGCTGACGCTTCATGATGTCGCTCTCAGCTGTTTCATAAGCCAGTGAGATGGCTGGCACCTGAGAGAAGACGAAGAAATATGAACTTTCAGTACAGCGCGACATGTCACAGCAATAGGAGCTGTATTCTGCGAGCGTGAAGCTGTAGTTGTCATAAAAGACTGAGTGTTTGATTGACTCCCACCATGTCAGTTCCCAGGTCAATACAGAGGATGGTGATGGTTCCCAATGGCAGGGGAATGTTGACGATGATGAAAAGCAGGAAGGGGGTGATCTCTGGGATGTTGCTGGTCAGGGTGTAGGCAATGGACTTCTTAAGGTTATCAAAGATCAAACGGCCTGAAGAGACAAAAGCAGACAGGTCACATCACGTTCTAAGTCCTACAATTTGGCTCTTGTGGCAAGAAAAACAACAGAGTTAGACGTGACTTTAATCATGGATCACATTTTCTAAAACCTCATCTTTTTTGTCCCGAGCTCTGATTTTGTGTCAGAATATTTATTTTGGTTTATCTGCAAAGTAATTCTTTTTTTTACCTCAGTTCAGCATGAATCGTATCTTCCATCCTCCAACTTCTACATATGTTTTGAGATTACCGTATCTCATTATAAACTCTATTTCTTTAAATGTTCTCTGTCTTTGTCCTTTGGGTCTTCTCACCTTCTTCCACTCCTGTGACAATAGAGGCAAAGTTGTCATCTAACAAGATCATGTCTGCAGCCTGTTTGGACACATCTGAGCCTGAGATTCCCATGGCAACACCAATGTCGGCCTTTTTCAGCGCAGGGGAGTCATTCACACCATCACCTGTCACAGCTACAATGGCACCCTGGGAGAGAAGAAAGCAGCATGAGGTTATATAGGATGAGTTTATCCCTCATCTACCCAGATATCTGAGAGACCTGCTTATTGTAACAATCAATGTCAAAGCCAGAGATTAATACTCTTCATTTATATGACTACACGACTACTAAATGAGTCAGTACCTCATGAATAAACTGAATTGGTAAAATGAATGAATTTCATTTTAATCAAACTAAAGCCTTTTGGTATTTCAAATACAATCTAACCATCTCAGTAGAAAAAACCCAGTGTTAGCTATCAGTCAGGTAACTAGTGCCATCTGCTGTTGTAAAAGTATATTGATGCTTAAAAATCTAGGATTTTTATTTCAGAAGACAAAAAAACACTGTCTTCTGTTTTGATTCCTACTTGTCCAAGTCATACCAAACATTTATTGTGCATAAGGCATTTAATTAAAACAATCTCAAAATGCTCCAACCAGTCTCTGGCAGCCCTCTACAATGATGAGCTTCTGTTGTGGGGAGGTCCTGGCAAAGACAATCTCTGTGTGATTCCTCAGGATGTCGTCCATCTGATCCTGTGATAGATCTTTTAGGTCTGTACCGTGAATCACACATGCCTTGGCATCCCTGAAAATGGACATTGAGACGTTGATGCAGGTCTTATAATTTATAATTTATAATTTCATCTGTATGTTTGTAATTTCTGTAAACAGCCTTTACCTGGGGTTCACCTGGCTGACAGGTATATTGAGACGAGCTGCAATGTCTTCCACTGTTTCGTTGCCCTCTGAGATGATGCCCACTCCCTTGGCAATGGCCTTGGCTGTAATTGGGTGATCTCCAGTGACCATAATGACCTGCCAACAAGAGCAGCAAAAATTATCTTTCGTCACATGATCTTAAAGGCACAGAAACAGAACCATATTATATAACACTGTAAGGAATAAATAGATCATATATTAGGTGTGTTAAAAAAGCTCACCTTGATACCAGCAGATCTGCATTTGCCAACAGCATCTGGCACAGCAGCACGGGGAGGATCAATCATGGACATGAGGCCAACAAAGCAAAGGTTGTCTGTCTGGAAGTTGACATCATCTGTGTCAAAGGCAAAGCCCTTGGGGTACTGGTCTTCTGGCAGCAGGTGGTGGCAGAAACCTGGAGGGAAAAGAAATGTGTGACTTAGTGTTTAACATGTGACGTCCAAGAATTAACCCAGATCTTCTATCCCTATCCCTACTTCACCTCTGACTTCTTTCAATAAACATTTCAAATAAGCATTTCAATAGTACCTCAATTTAATAATTCAACAGCTCTTAAGTGTAAAAGAAAAAAAGATTTGCATATGATCTGGAGCTGTAACAAAGTTTGGGACTTTTTAATTGCAGTCACCTCTTCACTAATGTAAAGTACACCACTATTAGACATACTGTATCTGATGTCATTCAAGTTACATATTGTTGCTGTCCAATGAAAACCATGTCTTTCCAAATTATTAAAGTGATTTAAAATGATTCATACTGAAAGAACTTTGGGTTGAGAAAATTATTCTACCTCTTATGTTACAGAAACCAATTAAAAACCCATTAGACAACATGAAATATGCATCGTCACAAAGCTGAAACAGAGCTGAGTTTCTAAGCTAATGTTGTCAATGGGTATAGGCCAAATAAGCTTGTAAGTAATTAATAAAAATAATGTTTTCTTGGAAAGTAAAATAAATGGAATGTTTTTGTAAATGTCTTATGGTATGAGGAATTACTAAACAAAGTGGAAAAGACATTTTCCAATTTCTTGTGCCTAAATATTAAATCCCTATTTTCTCTATTTGAACCTCAGGCCATGGTAATACTGACCGTCCATCTTAACCTCTCTCCAGTTCTATCTATCCTTACCGAGTACTCTCTCTCCTAGTCCTCCTAGCTCCATGTAGGCATTCTGGAAAGCTTCCTTCAACTCTTCATCCATAGGTTGCTCCTTGCCCTGTACGAGGATGGTGGCGCAACAGTCCAGGATCCTCTCAGGGGCTCCCTTCATCACCAGCAGGTAGCGGTTGTCATTGGGATCCTCTGTCTCATGCACTGAGAGCTGAAAAATTCATTTGTTATAGTGAATAGGGTGTTTGAGCATTTATGGTTTTCATCTTGTGTACACAGCTATAATCCAACCCGCTACTTACTTGGTATTTGTTGGTGGAGTTAAAGGGGATCTCAGCCACCTTCTTGTTCTTGTCCCTCATCCCCCTGACTGAGCCACAGGACAACTCGATACACTTCAGCAGGGCGGACTCTGAGGCATCACCGGCCACGTCACGCTTTAGGATGGGCAACGAATCTTGTCCTGCTTTGAACTGAGCGCGGTTACACAGACCAGCGACGCGAGCCAGAGACAGCCATGTCACTGAGCTCTTGTCAAAAGCGGCACCTGCAGAAAAAGACAATATTATATTATTAACCATCATTATTTATAGTAATTATTTATCCATGTTACAGTGGTAACATATTTCATCAGTGGTGACTGTAAGCTCCCTCCTCACTAACCAGACTGGTCCTCGGTGGTGTCGGCCTCGTGGATCTGGTTGTCAAACCACATGTGGGCCACAGTCATTCTGTTCTGGGTCAGGGTGCCTGTCTTGTCAGAGCAGATGGTGGAGGTGGAGCCCAGGGTTTCCACAGCTTCCAAGTTCTTCACCAGGCAGTTTTTCTTAGCCATACGTTTGGCAGTCAGGGTCAAACATACCTGCAGATAATACAATTATCATTGTGTTTGGATGTATCAATTATGAATCTCAAAAAAGAGAATTTCTCTGCATCTTTAAGCTAAATAAAGTGAGCTCACAGTACAATGAAATCAGATGCAACCAAGTAAATGTTTATAGCATATTTCAAAATGAAAGAGAAGGCAACTAAAAATTGCTCCAAAGATATGCAAGACTAAAAAAAACTTTAGGTAAGCACGAAAACCAGCAAATATAAAATAATTAAATTAAAAGAAAAAAATGTTACATGTCCAAAAGAAACTAATGAGCAACAACAACAGAATGCAAAAATAAAGATACCATATGATACCAACATATGCTAATTCAGGAGCAAGTGAAAAGGGCCAAAGAACTGTCTAATAATGTGCATACTTACAGTGACTGTGGCCAGTAGCCCTTCAGGCACGTTAGCCACAATGATACCAATGAGGAAGATGACAGCCTCCAGCCAGGTGTAACCCAGGACGATGGCGAGGATAAAAAACGTGACACCCAGGAAGAC
Organism: Gadopsis marmoratus; assembly: GCA_036023855.1. Taxonomy (NCBI): domain Eukaryota; kingdom Metazoa; phylum Chordata; class Actinopteri; order Centrarchiformes; family Percichthyidae; genus Gadopsis; species Gadopsis marmoratus. The sequence continues at coordinate 29,784 of JAVQJF010089746.1, forward strand.
GGCCACGCCTGTGATGATCTGGATGAAATGCTCGATCTCTTTGGCGATGGGGGTTTTGCCAGTCTCCAGGCCAGATGTCAGAGTCGCAATGCGACCCATGACTGTGCGGTCTCCAGTGCAGATAACAAGGCCACGTGCTGTGCCTGGTTTGGAAAAAGAACAGGAATATATTGTTGGAAAATATAATTTAGTGCTACAAACACATTAGTCGGTTAAAATCACAATTACATATTCAATTTTAGTCTAAGAGCAAAGAAAATCCAACCACAGGTACACAAGTTAATAATAGTGTGTAATAGTATTGTCAGGGTGACCATACCTTCAACACAGTTGGTGGAGAAGAAAGCAACGTTTCGGGTCTCCAAGGGGTTGTCATGGGTGCAGTCAGGTGACCTACTCTGAGGTTCTGACTCTCCCGTTAGTGAGGAGTTATCAACCTAATGAAAAACAGAAAAGTAAAATATGTAGTTACATACAACAAGAAGCAGGACTTTGTGTGTGTGTGTGTGTGTGTGTGTGTGTACCTTGCAGCCATGAGCAGAAACCACCCTGATGTCAGCTGGGATCCTGTCTCCTCCCTTCACTTCAATCAGATCTCCGGCCACCACTTCTTCAGCGTTGATCTGTACCTTCTCACCCTCACGGATCACCAACGCTTGCTGCAGGGAGGTATCAGTTATGGTAAGAACAGGAAATTGACACAAACACACACATGCATTGGACATTTAGAAAAACACGGTTTCTAAGAATATGGGGAGCCACAGCAGAACGCAAAGACCTTTTCCATCCCTTCATATGAAAAGATCTGTCAAGACTAAACATACTGTTGACAAAGAATTCATCAAATTGATCAAATTGAATGCAAAATTCATCAAATAGAAAGCAATCAAAAACACACAGCATGCATAACCATTTGCAGACCACCAGCTGTGCCTCCTCCTTTTGCAATATACAGTATTTACCCTCAATATCACTGGCAAGTAAAGAGGTAAAGTGTGAAGACTTGCATGAATAAAGGCAACAGTGTTTCTGCTTCCCAGTGTCCATGTACATAAAGTCACATTAACTGGGTATTTACGACCTATAGTATCTGGTGTTCCCCGAGGGAATCAAAAAAAGCATTAACGCATGAGTTGGTTTATTTACCTGAGGAACCATGTTCTTGAAAGACTCCATGATTTTGGAGCTCTTGGCCTCTTGAAAGTATGAGAAGCAACCAGTAATGACGACGACAGCTGTGAGCACAATACCTAGGTACAACTGGAGAGAGAGACAGAGGGGGAATAGACAGAGAGACAAAGTCAAACATATGTGAGTGTGGGCTGTGGGAAGGCACTTTGTGCTGTACGTGTGATGCCAACATCGCTTTGCTGAGGTGTTATTTATGTCTGCACTTATCGGCTGTGTTAATGAGGTGTAGATGGGGCAGATGTGAATATGTGTGTGTTCAAAATCTGTGTGACTGTTTGTGTGTACGTGTGTGTGGATTACTCACATTGTCTCCTGCAGGATCGTCCTCAGTGGCTGCCTGGATGGCGTAGGCCAGGAAGCAGAGGATGGCGCCGGTCCACAGCAAAATGGAGAATCCACCAAACAACTGGCGACAGAACTTGACCCACTCCGGGGTGGTGGGAGGAGGGGTGAGAGCATTGGGACCATCCCTGATCAGAAACTCTGCTGCCTTGGCATTGGTCAGTCCCTGGAGGGAGCACAGAGGAAGTGGGATGTGTGTGGAGTTAGCAGACAAAGGAAAGTCTGCACGAATGCAAAGCCGACAAAAACACATTCACATATTTCTTTAGTATGACTGTGGAGGCAGGGACTGAGGGTTGGACAGTCAATTTTCAAAAAGCAATAGAAGTACTCTCATGCCACCTAGTGGACATACTGAGAGACCTTAACATAATCAACTCACCTGGACAATGTCAGTCTGGAATTTCCTGCATACTTCCTCTACAGACATCTTATGTTCCGTCTTGAAAAAATAAAAAGATAGAGATAATCAGCACTCTGTGTAGCTCAGCATGTTTAGTAGTAGTAGTTGTTCCTTGCATGCAAAGAAAAATTGTAGAAAGTGATGGTAGAATTATGCTAATATGCAATGATAAAGAGTTTTGAGCTTTTCTTCAGAACATCCAATAACGTAACAGCATACAAGGTCATTAGAAATTGACTCCATGCATGCAGTTCACCTGAGAGTATCAGGGCAGCCAGATATGGCGACCCAGGTGTCTGTTTCTCGCGCTGGGATGTGGACCTCCTGATAACAAGTCACCCTTCTTACCAGCAAAAAAATTATTTTTTTTTGGCCTGTATGAGAAAGATTCCCCTTCTCTCCAACAGAGATTTACTAAAAGCACCAAGAGGATGTTCTTCAAAAGTTGAAAATAATTTAATCACATGCTAAAATGTATGGATGTTATATATATATAAATCTTTTGAACAAATTTGGGAATTGTATGTGTAAAATCCAACACCTTTCGACCTGCAGTATCAAAGATGAGTTTGCCTCAAACATACTTTATGGCCACATTCAGAATTAGAGAAGGTTTTACTTACAATGGGCACTTCCTTCTTCAGGTCATCCATGTCCTTGGTTCCCCCCTTCTTCTTCTTGGGGGATCGGTCATCTTTGTCCTGTGTGGTGGCAACGCGGTAACTGTCTGACCGCCCATACTACAGACACACACACATGTTTTATACATGCCTTCAAACTAGATTAAGGATAGTAACCTGTTTGCCTTTGTGCATAATCTTAACTGTTCTCTGGGCTTGTACATGTATACTATATTACCTAAAAACTATACTTAGTCTCTGAAAATACATGAAATGCTTTAATTGCTCAGAGAAATGTCTTGCCTGGCATTCTAACACTATTCACCTGCAACAGAAAGAAAGCGAGTGGGCTTTATTGAATTGCCCCTGAGGTTTCTCTCTTTCACTATACAGAAAATAATGTTGTAGCCTTGTGAAGTGGCCTTGTGAGGTAGCCTGTATTTCTCAGAAATAAATAACGTCAATTATTCTCAGTTCACGAGGAAGATTTTAGATGAAGGGCATTCATATGAAAAGCTATTATCACAACAATTATTGATGACGTGAACGCTAAATGCATTACTGTCACCGCACATTAAAGCACATGCCTGCTGTGTGCTCTGCCATATCCATTTGATCTCCATTGATCAAATAATTCTCGCTCTGTTGTCCACAACAGCCTGATGGACACATCAAAACACAATCAAGTGCAAGGTTATGGCTTAATCTGTAACCAATCGATTCCTGGTCTTATTCGTTTATCTAGCAGTCTAGCAGACAAACACTTTATACTGATCAAAGCCTTTCTTATTAGATTCCAGTATGCTACACTATTAGACCAGATACATCAGAGGCACTTTAATGTCAAGATTACTAAAAAAATTAAGTCAGAAGTACTTGCATGCATGCACGCACAGACAAATCACATGTCCTTGTCCTCCTCTGCCGGGTTTACTGTACTGCCTGTTGATCCAGATACCCTGCCTACTATAACTGTCCCCTCAGAAATTGGCTAATGCTGTTAAACTAGATGTGAGTGGACTATTATTAACCCAGATTTTCTCCAGCACTGCACATTCTAGTCCTTCTAGGTCTATAAACTGTAACTTTAGCCTGCTGCCTTGCTTGCTGCAGAGAGCAGCCTGACTGCTGTCCTGCATCAATACAAATGCCCCTCATCAAAGGTCAGAGGTGACATGGAGAGGCAAGAATCCCTCCCAGGAGGTGTGAGTGGGTCAGATCAAGGAAGTGATAACATAATCATATATACACTGATGCCTGGAAGCAGGGGTTTGCAAGCATGGCATAGTAACAGAGTCCAGCTGATATGGAAGCCACATCGTCTACCCTGAATCAGACAGAAATATCTATACCTATCAGCTGATAATCAATGACAACAGTCCTCTAAATTTAAGATTACGCCATGTGTGTCAAAAGATCAGAAGATGAAGTTAAAGGTTAAAATGCCATTGATGAATTAGGTAAGAAGTACCGTGTGTGTGTGTATTTTTCACAGGAAATCAAAATTCAGCTGTGTGCTGAAATTCACTGAAACAAAGTAACCACCCTCTAGTGGTACAACCAGGTAGCAACATTTTCAGGAGTGCAAATGCAAAAAAGTATCTGCTGCCTGACTACTTTGTTTGCAACAGAAATTATAATGTGGATATGAACTACAAAGAAGCAAACTGATCTGTCTGCTTAAAAGTATGTTTACTTTGAAGTAGATTGGTTAAAATTCACTAACCAAATGCACATATTTACAAAGGCACCAGTCAGGTCCCATGTCCGCCATACATCTCAATTGACAAACTCAAACAACCTAACCACGCCAAAACACACACACCTGCAGTGCGACAAAATGTGACTACTAATGCTGCATTTCCCACCTGAGCTGTAATTGTGCTGCTGTTGTGTGAAACTTGCATATTGTATTTGTATGTGGTTACAAAGACCTGTGTATCTGGTTTGCCGTCGTAAAAAAAAAAAAAAAAAGGCTTCGTGAAACTACATGTGGATGACAACTCTCACTCACTCATTTAATAGTGGAGTGCTGGCTGCTCAACAACCGCTTCTCAATTCAAAGCAAACAATGAATCCATTCGTTCAAGTACGACACGCAGAGACTAGCATGTCAGTGGGAGGGAGCTGTTTGACCTGGCTGCAAATACACAGACAAAGACACTCGCGCAAACACGCATACACATGCAGAGTGCTGCAACAAAAGGGCAGGTGAGCAAATCTCTTGCCGCAGCAAGACCAGGCAGGCAGGCCTTGTAAGGCAGAGGCTGCATAAAGCCAAGACTGATGCAGTGGAAAAGTACTGCTGCACATCCCCTGTGAGACGGACCCAGTGTGTGTGCCGGTGTGTTTTGTGTGTGTGTCTGTGACTGAGAATGAGGGTGTGTGGTGGTGTGTTGGCACATATACACGTGTGTATAATATGATGTACTATTCATTGCAGATTAACTGAATGAATGACGGCGTCACATATCGATTTAGAGATCAGAAGGAGGAAAGCTACAGATTTACCTGCTAATCAGGTCTCAAATAGGCACCATAACCTCAAAGATGACAGACTGGCAGCTGTGCAAGTTTGAGTTTGCAGGTACGATATTGTTGTTGTGGCTAGTTACTCCTCAGACAACGAGGGACTCTGCAAATACAAATTTAGGGAGCATTGTCGGCTCAACAGCGCACCTGCTGATAATATAAGTATAGACACACGCAGGTCTTTCTCTGTGTCTCCCTAACACATACACACACACACAAATACGCCCAGACAATAGACGTGGGTGGTAGGGAGGTGGAGAGGAGCGCCAAACACAGGGACATGTGGTGAAAAGTGGAGACACGGGAGGATGGCCGTGAAGGGGGTGGATGACAGAAGGGGTTGGGCACAGGGAAAGGGAGACATCAGTGGGAGGTGAGAAACGGGGACAGATAAAGAGCGAGAGAGGCAGGTGAAGAAAGGGAGTGAGAGTGAGAGAGAGAAGGGCTGTTGTCACCCTTTTCTTATGCTTCTAATTAGATATTGATCAGTGTTTGACCCACAGTGATCCCACTCTAATGGATTGCACAACCTCACTTATGGTGTGTGTGCGTGTACGTGTATGTGTATGTGTTCTCATATGCTACCAGATTATATTCTCACTCTGGGTGTCCACGTTTGTCTTAAGTGTAGGCTCGTTTGCGGATGTGAATGACTAGTTATCAGCATGACTCACAGGGAAAAAGGTTGCCGATTTATCAATGGTCTGTGTTTACAGTATGTTCAGTATGTTATGTGCATAACTGCTTTGTGTGTCAGTGTGTTTGATACTCGATCATTAATTCTCTCCTTTCCTCCCTCCATACACACCCTGCTACCTGATGGCACCTATGATATTTAGGTAACATCTTTGCAAAAACAAGACGCACGTAAAGGCCTTTAAACTATACGTCTGTCTACCTTTAAATCTGTTATTATTGTAGTTGGCTGTTACTCATCTGTATGTATATGTGTCTCTGTTATCTCCATCTTGATTGTTCAGTTATTCAACGGAGAACGTCCATATTGTCTACATATACAATCCGAGTATCTTTTCATTTGTGGAAAACATCCCAGTGGCCATGCCTGTGTGCGTCTTTGTGGGTGCCCAGCTGTCTCTGTCACAGCTCGGGGTAATATAATGAGCCCCCTCTGTTCTGAGGACGGAAACAAGAGACTCGTGGCTGGAATTACAGGCGCCTGCTCTCCCACAAGCACACAGGCGAACAGACTGGTGGACGCACACATCTCTGACATCATCAGGAAACATTGGTCACATTGGATGCTCCTCTATGGATTACATAGAGAAATCCCTCGCATCCACTTTTATATTGGCTTATAAATATCTGCTCATGTAAATGATTGTGTGTTTGATTTGATCATAAATTCTTCTGCAGGCCTGCTCTGGCTAACCAGACTAAACCTTGCATTTTGTCCTCATATGAACAACTCTGACGAGTGAGTCTGTTTGGAGGGCAAGTAACCATGGTGACCGGAACAGCCATTGGCATGGCGACGAGGCTCAGCAGTGGCCAAGTACTCCTAGAATCCCCTGATGAGATCTGAGATGAGTAATAATTGATGCATCTGTAACTGGACACTGTATTCACTGCTGTATAACACAAACAGATAATTGATTCAAGGAATTGGTGTGTGTTTGTTTGTGTGTGTGTCTGAGGCTACAGTCTGTATGAGCAGCGTCTACACGCATTTCGGCAGAGAGAGCGAAGGAGCGAGATGGTAATTGCGAAATAATATGATTGGACACAACGATAAGACGCAACCTAAAAGCTATAGTCAAGGAGTCCTGAGAAGGAAAGAGCTTGGCAAAATCTTTAACAATGTATCTTCTCGAGCCCCGGGCATGTTCAAGGCACAGTAGGACGTCTTACTAAAACTATCCATCCGTTATCGATACCAATAGACCCTCAGAGGGTCGCGGGGGTGCTGGAGTCCATTCCAGCTGACAGTGAACTGGCCGCCAGTCAATCACAGGGCTGACAAATACAGACAGACAAACATTCACGCAAACACTCGCATCTAAGCGGCAATTTAGAATCATCAATTAACCTAACCTGCATGTCTTTGGATGGTGGGAGGAAGCCGGAGGAAGCCGGAGTACCCAGAGAGAACCCACGCAGACACCGCACCTTACTACAACTACAATAGTTGGAATTTCTTTTGGCAGAATGAAGTCAAGTGATACTACTCACACACACCATGTACCCACTAAGTGACATGTTGGCACATGAGAGCACTACCATGTCAAGCATGTTACAGACAATGGGTTGAGGCATGCCCACTGACGGCTGGATTGACTGGAATGGGGTAGCATATTTTTCGGCCTTTTTAATCACAAGCATAGGTGCTCCTGCAACAGGAGGAACCAATGTACATAGACAGTTAAACATATGCAAAAAGCAAGAATGCTATTGTTGTTGGGCAATTTTGTTCCTCTTCATGTGATACTGATATGAGGAAGCGGTTTGTAAGTGGAAGAAATAACAACGGTTTCCACATTTACATTTTACCATTCTGCAACTACACCACTATTTGTCATACCTACATGAGCCCACACTTCCTCTTTGTACAGAGCAGCCACATGCAAGGATCACGTCAGCTCCTCTGCACCGACACGCGAGAACTACATCATGGCCTTGTTAGTCACTATGACAGGAAAAGAAATATGTAACACTCGCGTGGAAATGATTGTGCTTATTAATATTAAGACAACACTGACTCTGTTTATTAAAGGAGGATGTCCACCACACTTTGCTGTCCCTCGCCATCTTCTCCGTGAATTATTAAATAAAAGGGGGGAAAAAATAACTCCTCACAGCAACATCTACGATACCTTTAGGAAAATACAAAAAGGTATGAACTGCACAGTTTTAATATAAACATTTGAATACTCCCATGTCAAAGTGTGTGCTTGTTTGTAATTTAATTTCTGCATATGTACACATGCTACTACACACGTGTGTGTGTGTGTGTGTGTGTGTGTGACCTTGCAAGGTTATTGGACCATCTGCTGTTTCTTGCAGCAGGATGGCAGGGCTCTGAGCCACAGTAGGAGGGCTCAGGCCAGGGACCAACGGACATAGCTGTTGGGGTTAGCTAGTCTGATTACCACACTGGATTAACCCACTGTGCTTCTTCCTCTCTTTATCTCTCTCTCTCTCCTCTCATTTCACTGCCATTCTCTCAGGAAACACAAATACCTAAACGCACTCTCATTAGGTACATGTGAGAAATGATTTGGTGAATGACTGAGAAAGTGAATGGATTAGATGGTTACTTTAAACAGATGATTAGGACATGAGTGCCTTGTAATAGAGACATTTGTTTCACTTAGCTGTATCAGCCTTGAGAGTGATATGAAGGCTTGTTATCTTTCCATTCAACAAAGTGAACAGACTTCAAAAGCAGGAGACTCCAGATATCAGACATGAAGAAGAAAGGGATATGATGGCATAAAATGCTTCTGGAAGGAAAGGATTCTGGCCGCTTAAGAGCACTACGAAAAAAATCTTAAAATCTAAACCCAATAAACACAAAGAGACAGAGAGATTATCTCTCTTTAGCTCACAAATAATCTGTGTCGTGTTCTCTCCAAAACCTGAAAATAAACAAAGGCAAGAAACGCAACCAAACATAACCAAAACTGATAATCCCTTTCTAATCTTATAGTTATAACCCCTCCTGCCCCCCTCCACTCCTGTCCATCTGTCAATCCTGTCATCATCTGTTCATCCCACGGAGACAATAGTGTAACTGTGTAGCTTTAGTCCTACACAATGGACTGCCCACCCCTGTGAGCTCTGACGGATATACTTGCACTGCAGTTTGTGTGTCTTGGCGTGTGTGTGAGCGCGGCCTGGTCTAGATTAGCATTGTAAATCTTGGTCCTTCACCTTGTAGTTTATGTGGCATTTAGCCATGGTGTGAGAGAAGGCACCATAGGACTCCTCAGCAGAGTCAGAGATGTGCAGATGTGGATTCAGGCACATCCATACACACAGCTGCTGACTGCACAACTCAACCAAATACCAATTTACATACCAGATTTTAAAGAACATGTGACACTTTGTGATTCCAGACCAGTATCACTCTATGTTCACTCTCTGTCTGAATGAATGGAACATCACTCATCACCAACTATTCAGGGCTATAATTACTGTAAATATTAACTACCTGAATACATTTTTCACTGAGTGGCAGCTTTACATCGTAACAAAATACAAATCAACTGCAGCAAGGTGTAAAATTATCTGCTTTTGATTCTAATAAGTCTTTGTCCACTGTGGCTGACGAGTGTTACACTTTGTGCTTTGGATTACAAAATATACGCACACACACACACATCTCCAGGACAACACCCTGAATTAGTCATGTCGTTGTAGTCAGGCAACCTAACCCCTCTGAATCGCTCTCATAATGGTAGACCATCAACACGTTAATGTTGGAAAACTGTTATCAATCACTATGTCTGCTGTAATCTTGTTTTAAAACAATGTATGAAGGAGACAGCGCTGACCTTTAGATTTTATTAGCATTACACAAGCTGCTACTGAGCTCACAGCTCAGGCTTTGTCCTGTTAGTTTCACACTAGCGAGGAGGCTAACTGCAGAGACACTAGAGAAATCTGGACTCTTGTCTTTCAGCAGTATTCTCACTAAGGACATTGAACTCATACCAGTGGATATTTCTTCATCTGCGACCTTCAAGAGGACCATGGAGGAGCATTTCAAAGGGTCACCTTATTGACCTTAATTGACCCCTAGGCCACAGGGTCAAAATATCCCAGGTGGCTTTGCGGTCAGAGAGACCATGCGGCATCAGATCCTGCATGTTCGTGCTTTTCGATTGGTTCCTCCAACGTGTGGGACAGATCAGCTGAGTTACAGTGCAGCCTACCAGCGTCAGGCAGCAGGTGCAGTGGGGAGGGATGTGCAGCACTCTGCACCAAACTGAGGGCTGGGCCTCTGCAGAGGCCACACACATCCTGAACACCTTTGAACTTCTCACTATTGCCAATATTAAAGCGCACGCTGTTCTAGAAACCTTTATATCATGACATTGGTAATTAGTTTGTCTTATAGGAAACCGCTTCTCCTCGGCCATACTGCATTTAAAGCAGCTCAACCACACCCCACCAGCCTGTATGACCTTCTGATAAAGCCTCACTGCTACTACGACACCTTCATCTCTCTTTAATCCCCCATCTTTCCTGGGGCACCAGCCCACCTAACCACACCTCTCCAACACCACGCTTCAGTCAATGTCCGATAAAGATCATCCTTCCAACCAAATCCCTTCTCTCCCTATCCTAGCGGTTTCCTGTCCCCCTGATAACCAATCCCACAAGGCACAGCAAGAGGAAACAGGAGCCATGGTAATGTGAGCCTCAGGTCATTATCCAGTAACAGGATATACAGCCAGGCAGCCCTTCCCTTCCATATGCCTCATCTATTACTTTAAATCCCCTTTCTCTTTCTCTGTCTACACCTGCAGACCAGCCACTATTTATCTGCCCCCCCCCCCCTTGTGTGTGTGTGTGTCCCTCTTGCCCTCTCAGCAGTCAGTCATCAGCGTCACGTGTCTGAAGGTAAAAACCAGCAGTCGATCCACGTGTGCAACACTGCGCTTTACGTTCCTGTTATAGTCTCATCAGCATCACCGACAGTAGCGTATAGCTGCCTGCATCAGTGTGGAGGGCAGAACAATGAGTGAAAAGGCCTCGGAGACATTTCATTAGAGATGCTCTGCCAAATGCAGAGTATCTGTCCCTTTGCCACCCAAGCTTTGCTCTATAGCATCACTGCCTCCTCTTAACCCGGTCCTTTCTACGTGACTCCTCCTGCCAGCCTATCACGGCTCTTTACAGGGAATTTCCACACCAGAGGCCCCGCCCCCGATTTGACGCACCACGCACATAGCAAGCGATGCCCCTGCGGCCTTGGGAAAGGACAGCTGGCAGTGCCATCGCACAGTGCGCCAGTTGGACATTCGCGGAAGAAATACAGAGACAGAGAGGAGGAAGTGCAGTAGAGTGATACGCGTGATGACAAGACGCTCGGTGCAGTTATCCACCCATAACTCCATCCCTTCATCCATCCATCCGTCCCTGTTCCCATTCAGGGTGACCTTAGCTGAAAGGCAAGGGAACAACCTTCACAGATATTCTCTTTAACGACGTCGACCTCCGGCCAGCTGTGGCATCTTCCGAAATGACACACCACTTCCACTCAGCATCTGTCCCCTACGCTGCTCCGCCAACCTCCCAAACAGCAGCAGTACACGCTCATCCCTTTTGACGCAGTGCCCACTAAACACTGCCGGGTCGGCTTTCACATGCAAACGGACCCGGGGGGGGGGGGGCTCTCTTCCCCCACGACTCCCACGTCTTGGACGTGAGGATGAGCCGACTGAGATGCTGCGGAGGCCACATCGGCGGCAGATCTCTCCGGTGTCCGCAGCGTCACAGCACCGCATCATCCTGCAGACAGAGCGGAGCTTAAACACCACGGCTCGTTCCGCAGGATGGTGATGGAGCAGAAAATGCGCAATAGCCCACATCTGCAGCCTCGTGTGTTTTTCCACAAAGCCCCTCTGATCATTTGCACCCGCTAATACGTTTATGAAGATAACCGGAACCAGACCAGACGGTTTTGAACGGTGTCTCGCAGCAGACGCGAGTTCTCTCCTGCTGCACCGAACGCAGCGTCTGCACTGTGTAAACGCTGCTGGCGATTATCGAGCTCCTGGTTATGTCACAAATTAAAGGGAAATAAGCTGGTGAGGCGCTTATTCCCGGTAACCGCATTATGACGCATATGGGTCATCGAGTGTGGATCCTCCGGACGGGCTCAGGTCCGCCGCCAGATCCTCCTCCTGCGTGGGACCAGACCGGAGAGACGGGGGGGGG
>JAVQJF010089748.1:0-59678 GCA_036023855.1 Gadopsis marmoratus
GACAAACCGCTGGGCATTTGGCACCAATAAAGCACCCCATAATAACTCGGTTTGTTCTCTGGACATAACGTTAAAGACGGGTCTCTTATCTACCAGTGTGCGTTGTAAATCGGCAGCAAAAGTCACCATTTTCCTGCAATTTGATTTGAGACGGTTGCAGGTTGATGATTGTTTTTAATCAAGTGTGACTCATCACTTTATCGCTCCTTCGTCTGCTCTGGACCGCACTCCCCCGTTAGTGGAATCGCGCTTTAGTTTCTTGGATAAATCTCGTTCATGGCACCTCACAAGATCTCCATCGGTGTCATGCGGGTCCCTCCACGCGCCAGGCAGCGGTTTCGGTGTGTAGCTTGATCTCAAAACGGTCATATTGACCCTTTGACCCTGTCTCCGACTGCCAGCGGTCCCATTTGGGTGTAAAAGTAATATGATGCAAGAGATCTTTCACCCTTGCATCTCTGCACAAACTCTAGAGGTCACGATAGCAAGTTGTTTCTGTCGGCTCCTGCTCTTGTGTTCCCCACATAACAGCCCCTAGAGAGTTGAGTCATTTTGGTTCACTTCCTGCGCACAATTTTTTTTACTTTTTATTTTCTTTCCATTCAACTCTCGGACGCTACATACAGTGTGCTACCCCCAGGAAAGTTGGAAATATGGCTCGTCATTGGATTCATCTTTTTCCCCGACTTAACAACACTTTCACCGAAGCTTTTCTCTTGTTTTTTTTTTTTTTGTCTGACCAACACAGCTTGAAATCATGCAGTACTTCACTTGTCTCCTCTGTCCTTATGGCCTCCAGGGGAGTTATAATTATGTCTCCGACTGCCAGCGGTCCCATTTGGGTGTAAAAGTAATATGATGCAAGAGATCTTTCACCCTTGCATCTCTGCACAAACTGGCCCGGGTTCACAGAGTCCATAGTAAGAGCTGCAATGATCAGTCGACTCACTGATTTAGTAGATGCCAGAAAACATAATCGCCAACTATTTTGACAATTGATTGATCATTCTGGGATTTCTGTTCGTTTTTCAAGCACAGATGCCAAACAAATGTGCTGTTTGACTCTCTCAAATATGGAGATTTATTGATTTAATTGGTTTATATTGTTGCAGTTTGAATATCCTTAGGTTTTGGACAGGACATAGGGAGACATGCTGACATTTCATAGACTGAGAAAATAATCAGCATACAAACCCCGACGCTGCAGCAGGGTATTAAAAGGACAAAAATGTTATTTTCCGGAGCGTACTTTATGTTCTTTGAAACCCATTACCCCCTTTTCTTTCATCCTCCTGGGTCTTTCTTTCTGTGTACACAAACACAAGGTGCTGCAATGAATGAATTAATGTATCCTGTAAGAATGGCACCCTGCTGGTGTTTCCTATTGACGCCGCAACATTCAGTTCTTTTCAAACGTTCCTTTTTTTTTTTTAAAAAATCCTTCCCTTTCCTCCCCTGCTTTGTTCAACCCCCCCCCCCCCCTCCCATCGCCGCCAGAATTCCAAGGCCGACCCGGAGGAGCTGTTCACCAAGCTGGAGCGAATTGGCAAGGGCTCATTCGGCGAGGTGTTCAAAGGCATCGACAATCGGACTCAGAAAGTCGTGGCCATCAAGATCATAGACCTGGAGGAGGCGGAGGACGAGATCGAAGACATTCAGCAGGAGATCACAGTGCTGAGCCAGTGCGACAGCCCCTTTGTCACCAAGTACTATGGCTCATACCTGAAGGTGATTTGTTGCACGCCTAATGTCAGAGGACGGGGTTATAGTCAATATATAATATACATCAAGAGTTCTTGGTTCACTATTTTCCCCCATAAGTCAAACCTCCAAGTGAGCAAATGGAATGAGGCATAACAGGATTTTGCTTCCTCTAACCACTTTTCCCCCCCAAATAATCCTGAATTAAAAAGGGATTAGCCTCAGATGGCTTCAAGACACCCACCAAGCCTTTATTAGTGTCATCATGACTTGTTTAGGAATGCACCCGCCGGCTCTTCTTGACGCCTCGCAAAATAAGCCAGTAGCCACCTATTTTTATTTATTTATTTATTTTTTTTTTTAATGAACCAGCTGTGAATATTTCTCCCAAGAATGCGTCATAGTCCTTAATGACTCCTTTTGTTCATCGGAGCCAGCTCACTCTCTCTCCCTCTCTCTCTCTCTCTGTCTCTCTCTTTCTCTCTCTCTGTCTGCTCTGTTCCAGGACACAAAGTTATGGATCATTATGGAGTATTTAGGTGGAGGCTCTGCATTAGATTTGGTAAGTGATTCCTGCTTGCGTGTTTTAGTTGCGCCGAGCTCAGTACGGTCTTTACAATCACCCAAACAAAGTGTTAGTTTGAACTGTTATGTTTTCAAGGTTGAATATTCTCCTTGAAAAGTGCTTGAATTTCAACAGAATCTCTTGTTGCATCTGCACCATCAGTCATGGAAACCAAAAAGCACTTGGAATGAAACCATCCCATTGTCATATGTGTTTGTACCCTGCAATACACTGCTGTCTGAAGCTGATTGAAAAACATCGCGGGAAACTCTAGATATGCATTTCCTCTTCCCTGGATTATTGTTTGATTGCTTTAGTTTTGGGGGGTGATATGACCGAGGTTTCAGTGCCACACTGCAGTTGATATTTCCAAATGTCTCCAAATCGCAACAAAACCATCTTATTGCATGTGTGACGCCCTGTAAGGCTGGAAATATTCTGTATTTTTATTGCATTAAGCAGAGCGAACTACAGCTGCACACTGTAGTTCTTAGACTCAAACGGGAGGAATACTGGTGCAACAGTGTGGCCCACTGATGTGTGTTAATAGTTTTTGGACAACAACAATGGCACAGAGGAAGAGGATATATCAGGTTTTGGATACACAATCAATAGTAGGGATTAGGCTACAGTCGTTGCTGGTGATAGTATGTAGTAAATCACCAGACTTATTCTTTAATGTGATGTTAGGTGAATTGGTTCTTTTTAATTTAAATCAAAGTTGTGTTTTTGGCTTTGGGCGAGTTGGTCATTGCTACTGCTCTACTGTCAGTCCTGTAGAATTAATAATCGCCCACCCTGAGGCTCGGCGGACACCCACAGCTCATGGTTTCTGTTTGTTCTTCCTCTAAAGATGGAGCCTGGAGCTCTGGATGAGACCCAGATCGCCACGATCCTGAGAGAGATCCTCAAGGGCCTGGAGTATCTGCACTCTGAGAAGAAGATCCACAGGGATATCAAAGGTAGCTGACTGAAAGCCGACTGAGATCACATAGCACATTAGCAGTATTGACGTCCACGTACGGTTCCATTCATTATGTAGTTTGTGTATCGTCGGGGGATTGGGATGAGCGCTGCAGCGGTTTCGCTAAAAGGCTTCTGACCGTTGTTCCGTCTTTATTAAATAAACTGGTGATGCAGATAAATGGCTTCGACAGACGTGTGTCCGAAGATGCGGCACAGCTTCTCACTCTGCGTGTCCTCTGTGCTCCCCTCCGCAGCCGCCAACGTGCTGCTGTCGGAGCAGGGAGAGGTGAAGCTGGCAGATTTTGGGGTGGCGGGACAGCTCACCGACACCCAGATCAAACGCAACACCTTTGTCGGCACGCCCTTCTGGATGGCCCCCGAGGTCATCAAACAGTCGGCCTACGACTCTAAGGTAAACGAAGGCCGTGTGTTCTATTTACGCTGTGCACTGTCGAACGCAACTAACCTCACAGTGGCGCTGACACTAAAGTGACAGACGGCAGGAAGTTGTGTATATTTATGCTGCTGTTGCGGCTACTACTTAAACATCATATATTGTGTTGACAGTAGCCTGGGAACCAGACGAATCTGCGTGCTCATGTGTTATTTGTCTGGTCCTCCTCCCATTCAGACAGATTTCCAGCCGACCTGGTCCGGGTCTACACCACAATCTGGTGTTTCACCATCTACACAATCGCTCATGTAAACCAAAAAGTCTTTTAATATTTGAAATGAAACGATCCTGTTGTCATGTTTGCTTGTCGTCTCCTGGCGTACATAGGAACAATTAAAGGCTCC
This sequence comes from Gadopsis marmoratus, assembly GCA_036023855.1. NCBI lineage: Eukaryota > Metazoa > Chordata > Actinopteri > Centrarchiformes > Percichthyidae > Gadopsis > Gadopsis marmoratus. The sequence goes on from JAVQJF010089748.1 coordinate 4,031, forward strand.
AAGAGCCTGGAAGGTTTTGGTTTAGGTACCTTGATAGAACTTGTTTTACTTAAAAAAAAAAAACAAAAAAAAAAGTATGAACCCCGTGGTAATGCGCCAATATATGCAGCAGTGGGCCTGAAAAGGAGAAGACATGGATGTAAATAATGCAGGAATTCAAAGTCTTTTAAGAAAAATTCAACACGCTTGTTGGACCTCAGAGATGCACACAATGTGTTTCGGTGAAAAACACTGAATGTAAACATAACTTTAGTTTGTTTGCAAGAACAGCAGACTTTGGGAACCGTTGATTTCTGGCAGCCTATGACTGCCTTTATTAGGAGGTCTAGTGTTTGGCTACAGTAGGCAGGTGAGATCCATTTGCTGCATTCAGCACAAGTTTCAGTGTATTTTTTTTGTTGTTTTTTTTTAAAGTCTAAACTTAAAAAGGGAACTAGAGTCACATGAGGCTGAGGAAGGCGACAAGAGGTACGCCCACAATGATTAAAGAAGCGGTGCATGCCAGCGAAGGAACACGAGCAGCTCTGATTTGTTGGTTAGCTGATATGTTGTTGTGTAAATTATTTATGCACGTAAAGTTGTGTCTCCCTGTGCACTCCAGGCTGACATCTGGTCTCTGGGCATCACGGCCATTGAGCTGGCGAAAGGTGAGCCGCCCCACTCTGAGCTCCACCCCATGAAGGTTCTCTTCCTCATCCCAAAGAACAACCCGCCCACACTGGAGGGCAGCTACAGCAAGCCGCTCAAGGAGTTTGTCGAGGCCTGCCTCAACAAAGAGCCGAGTTTTGTAAGGAGTTTGATTTTAAGGATTCGTTCGGGTTTTTTTTCCTTATGTACACATAACACAGACTTGTGTCTCCTGACTCCAGCATGTCCTCGTCTCTTCTCTTCATTTCCACAGAGGCCGACTGCCAAAGAGCTGTTGAAGCATAAGCTGATTGTTCGTCACGCGAAAAAGACCTCCTACCTGACTGAGCTGGTGGACAAGTACAAGAGGTGGAAGGCGGAGCAGTCTAGAACCACAGAGTCCAGTTCTGATGAGTCTGACTCGTAAGTCCGATACCAGTCTCCTCTCCCTATTTGGTGTTAGAGAGGAGCGTCCTCTGAGCTGCTTTCCCCCCACATTTGCTGTGATGAGCTTTAAGCACTTCACACGCACGGCTTCATCGTTCATTCTGATAAATGTTTAAAGCCCCTGTTCATATCTGTCCAATCAGAGAGCAGGACAACCAGGCGTCGGGCGGGAATGACTTTGGCAGCGACGACTGGATCTTCACCATCCGAGAGAAGGACCCCAAGAAGCTGCAGAACGGGGAGGGGCAGTCAGGAGGAACAGACCAGGTGAGACGGACTATTCTGACTTCCTGCCTGAATTGTGACGTCATCGCTCTTATGAGAGCACATCTTGCAGATGATGCTCACCGTTTCACGAGAACTAACCCGTGGTAAGATGGTGCGATGTTATCTGGGGAAATGTGCGTGCCGTGCTGATTTTAAAAAGAATCCCCCTAAGGTGAAGCTGCACTACTTTAATTTCCTGCCACCCCCCCCCGTTCTCACATCTCTGTCTCTCTCTCTTTCCTCAGTCAACAGACATTCCAAAGAGGCCTTATTCACAGAGCCTGGCCACAGTCATTTCTCCTGCATTAGCTGAGGTAAGATCTCCATCTGGATAACCAACAGACGGGCTGTTGGTTTCCTTCGCGCTCATGACCAGGCCTCTGTTGACTATAATTAAATGTTACAATCCAAACTGTAATGCATTCAGTAGTGTTTCAGTAGAGATGTCCTAATTGTGTTAATTCGACCCTGATCCCAATCCGATACTTATATTTACATAAGTGAAAATATTTTTCGCGAGCTATTTGATCCAAGTAGTGAAGGTGTTGTTGATCAACTTGAAATATTGATATGAACAAAAGTTTAACTGGGAGAATGCATATTCCTGAAATTGACATGACGTGACGAGAGAAGATGTATCGCCCTGTTTGACGTCATAGCATTTGCCATAGCAGTAGCTGTGCAAGCTAGCATGGCACCGTGTTAATAATTCCCAGAGAAGACAGGCTTCAAGGATTGGTTCCACAATTTCATGTGCAAGTGGATTGTATCGTTTGGGTTTTGTTTTTTGTTTTTTTAATACAAGGTCAGGGCCCTGCTAGACTGAACTAATCAAATCAAAATGCTTTGGATTTCTGTGTTCTGGTTGTCCTCATAAATAGCCAGTGCCATGTTGTGCAACTCCAGGCATTCAGACAGCAGCATTATCAGCTCCTCAGATGCTCTTCTCTCTGACCCGCGATCAGAAGATCACTCCAGCACCATGAAGGGTTCTTTAACGCCGCCCACACGAACACCGGTGGTCTTATCACTCTGGCTTTCTCATTTCATCTCTCTTTTATCCATCTAACTAAATCACCTTTCTCCTCAATCACCAGCTGAAGGCAAGACAGGAGCAGGTGAACGGGAACCCCATGGTCCTGGATGAGCTGAGGGAGGCCATCCTGCTGGCTGAGGAGGCCTACCCCGGCATCTCTGACTCCCTGGTGGCTCACATGGTCCACAGGCTCCAGAGGTAACACCCTGACTCCTTTAATCCATAACCATGTAATCAAGATGTCGCGAAACATTTGGACGCAGTCGATGATAATGCTGCTCTTGTTTTCTTTTTCTTGCAGCTTCTCCACAAGCAGGAGGTCCTCCTCTTCCCCCTAGTAATTGGGTCTCTGCCCCAGCTGTGCTCTCCCAGGCCCCCACACCACAGCCAGGTCAGAGGGTTAAAAGCCAGGGGTCAAGTTATTCAATACCAGCTGACCACGTTTGACCTCCCGTGTGGGGAGCCTGTAAAAATGACTGACCTCCAAAGCAGAGGACAACAGGGAACTCTGGAGAGCTTCTTTTCGCCACTAATGAGAGGAGATGTTCGGGGGGGGGGGGGCCGCAGAACCCGTGGACTCGGCTCTGAGGCGGGACTCAAAGTCAGCAACAGCCAAGTCGGACTGTGGGCTCTGTGTGTGCGAGGCTCCCCCAGCCTCACACCATGGAGTCTCTGTGGAATTTGCTCCGCGACGAGCTGAAAACCTCCCTCAAATCCACGACAAGACTTCAGTTCCCCTCTTAATGCAGGCGTCGTATCCCCAGAACCTCTGAAAGCTTGATGAACCTGCAGGGATATTATCTTGGTGTGGAAGCGGCGTGTGTGTGTGTGTGTGTGTGTGTGCGCTCTTGTGTAAGACTCCCTGTTAAGGCAAATTGCAGCATTCTTAATGAAACCTCAGGTAAAGTGCTTTAAGTGGACTTTGTCCTCCGAAGCAGCGGTGTGGGGGGGGGGTCGCCATGCTGTACATGATTACAAGTTGTCATTTCGGGAAAAGAATCACTGTGTACAAAATGGTCATGTGCATTTTGTAGATACTGATGATGTTTAAAAGTAGATATTTAAAGATTTTCAAAAGTTACTCCAAACCGAAAGAACAGAAAATGCCTTGCCTTTTTGAGATACACGCGTCTACGTTCTGGCATTTCATCCGAGAGTCGGTTTATCTTTCACTCGTCTGCGAGTGAAATTCACCTCAGTGTTCATCAGTGTTTTCTTTCTAAGTGACTGAGGTCTAATCTTCCATTTCAATCACCTACTGAATCACCAAACTAACTATGATACTAAGCCTTCTCTTTCTTAGAGGCAGAAGCTTCTCTTTTGTTTTTGTAGCCGGGGAGAACTCCTACCTGTACCTATGTTTAGGCAATTTAAGCTAGATCTGTGTCGGCAGCGGCTTTTAAATAAGAATAATATTGAGTGACGCTGAGGACAATTACAAGAGGGAACCACTATGGGCAGTCGATACTGATATCATGTGAAGTATTATTTTTCCTTGGCTTGTAATTTATCCTTAGCTTTACTTAAGAACTAACGTGGAGGCGAGGAATAACTGGAATGGACCATCGACGGTAATCGCATCATGACACTTGGTCGTGGCCAAACTAAAGCCGTGGATCAGGACGAGCCAAGCTGCAGAAATCATCGCTCATCCTCATTTCCTCACTGCAGACATTTCTGTTCTCACTACCGCACCATGCTAGAAGTGCCATGCCCACCTTTATTTTTGTTTTTTGCTTCCACCAGATGTTTGTAGTATAATTTGCACCTCTTTTGTTTGTTTGGTGTTTTTTTTAAATAAGTGTTTTGCATTTTGAAAGTGTCAAGTGTTTAAAGAAACCCGTAAGAGGGCGAGGGGGAACTAAATGAAAAAAGTTGCTAATAGCCATGTTTTACTATATATGTTTACTTAAGAGTTCCAGAATTTACTACTGTGCTAATGCAGCAATAATGTTGAGGAGTTGCATCAAGACGCACTTGTCAACACAGGGATTGAAAGACATTAAGAAATAGCTGATATTTTTATAACCGCGAAGATTTAAGTGTGGAAATATGGAATGCTTTATGGATATGGGCACCTGCCTCCGGCAAAAAAAAAAATCTATACCTTACAGAGAAACATATGCTACGGAAATAACTACAAAACATGTACATTTGGTCTCCTTTATCATAGCTGACAGTTTATAGTACTGTATGTAATCTTTGCTTGTGTCATTTGAGGATCCCCAAGTTAAATGTAAGCTCCTTGTAAGCTTTCAAAGTGACATGAGAAATAAAGATCTAATGCTAACTGACAAGCTGAAATCAGTAGTTGTGTTGTCGGAACGTTACATCCAATACTCTTACAAATAGTCACTAATTAGCCACCCCTGCTGCGTGGGCAACGTTTCCGTACATGAATCGGGTCCCTTGACCAAAGAAAATGGTTTAAATCTTTTTTTTGTTTTTTTTTTGCCGTGCCAGCTGGTCAGTCCAGGCTGAAATATCTCACCAACTGTTGGGTGGATTTCTGTGAAATTTGCTACAGATAGCCATGGTGTCCAGAGGAGGAACATCAGTAACTTGGATTATCCCCTGAATTTCCTTCTAGGGTCACCAGCAGGTCAACGTCTTCCCTTATCCAGTGAATTATCAACATCTAGGTGGATTGGCACAGACATTCACGGTCCCCAGAGTATGAATCCTAATGTTTTGTCTTGCACCACCACGAGGTTGACATTTATGGTTTTAAGTGAAACGTCCCAACTTTTTAATGGGTCACCATAAAATTCCTCCCTCGGGATGAATAATAAGCACTTTAGTGACTTGTCCAGTGCAATCATGTGTTCAATAATTGTGTTGGAATTCAATAGAAAATTAATGACATGCCCAGTACACGTTCATTGACAGCAACCCATTTCTGGCATCTTTATTGATGAACCTTAGTGAGCAGCCATCATCGCAGGTTGAGTGATAATGAGTTTGAATACGAGTTAGCATTTTCTGAGTGAATAGGCAGCCATTGGGTGTTGAGATTTATGCGATCATATCTGGGACAATATAAACAGTACATACAAGACTGCTTGGAAATAAATACAAATATTGGAACGCACGTTGCAAAAGCCTACGACACTGAAATTACATAAAGATGTTGCTACACAGTGCAAAATAAATCATTGTAAAAACTAATTTACAACAGCGAAAGCCCAAATTACCAACCAATAAACATCCAGGAATTTTAATTACATGAGCCGATTCCGATAGCCTCTAAAAAAAAAAGTAATACTCAAGATTTTGAGCCGAAATGATGACAATAGTGTTTGTATTATCCCTGCTAAAATCTTTCACTAACACTGTCCACCAAAAACCTTAACATCCAAGCCCCAGCTCCGTTTTTTCAACTTCTGCGCCATTTATTCTAACCAGCAGTGCACCGGACTGCATTGACAACACTTTATGGCACAGGCACTCTCAGACATGAAACGCAGAAAAGTCGCAGAGGAGGGTGACGTTAAATTTTGGTCTGTTTGGTTTCCTCCTCGTCGGAGCTGGAGTCAGAGCGCCTCGTGTCCCCGTTGCCGTGCTTGACCAAGTCCTTCCTGGCCACCTCCAAGCTTTTCCTCTTCTCCTTGTGTTCGGGCTCCTTCTCGGCGAACTGGGCTTCTATCTCGACCGGGTCGATGTAGGTGTAGAAATAGGCCATGATGGCAAAGATGATGCACACCAGCAGCAGCAGAGAGGCAAAGAGGATGTACTCGGCCCACTGGTGAACAGAAACGCACACGCTGTTCATCTGGAGCTAAACTGAAACACGCTTACAATCACTTCTTTTTGCAGAGAGTTATACGAGAAGATTGGCAGCATTCGCGTGTCTGTCTGTTAACTATGAAGCTGGAGCTAGGAGAGTTAGCTGAGATTAGAATAAAGACTGGATGCAGGGGAAAGCTAGCCTGGGTCCGTAAAAAGAAGTGCCTCCCTGCACTCCTAAAGCTAAAAGTAGTAAAGGGATCCATTGTTATTAAAAAAATTAATTATAGTCGCTTTAAATTTGATGCTTTTACTTAAGTACAATATCTAAATACGCCTGCCACCACTGGTCTCTTTGTATCGCTTGTTTTTTGTCAGTTAAAAAGAAAGGTGGCGGTCAGTTCTTTTCTCATCTTTCTCCACATGATTTAAGTTTAGAAAGGGGACCTTGACAAGACCACAAGTGCAAAATTAATTCCCTCTAAGATGTCTGATTTTGGCCAGTGTTTCATTCCCGCAGCGTTATGTTCTATCAAAAAGCAATTACGGCCAGTTGCAAACATCAATTATTGGCGCTCACATTACGTGAGCTGAACAACCCCATGGTCAGTGAGGACAAAGTGTGCGTCTACCATTGGTTAAATTAAATCCACCCACCTGTTCCGAGAGCGTTGCAGCCTCTGCGACGATGAGCACAATGATATTACCTACAGCAACAGTTAACAGCCAGCCAGCCTGCAGCACTGACTTCATGTTGCTGGGTGCCTGGATAGCAAAGGGAGATTCAAGTAGAACTACCACGTTACAGCAAATTCATCAAGGCACGGCCAGTCGCTCTGCATTTTATGTCTCTTGCCAGATTAATAAATTATTACGGGCAGACTTTATTTTCCAATGCCACTTTTATCATTTGCCTTTTCAGTTGTCTTTAAACTGTATTTGCAGTGTTGACAGCTATGTGAGGAAAGCGCCCTCTACCTGCGAGTAGGAAAACTCCAGGCCGGTGACGGAGAAGACCACCTCTCCTGCAGTGATGAGGAATAACTGAGGAATCTGCCAGGCCATGTGGATGGTGTTGGGACTGATGTCCATCACCGGTCGGATGCCGTCTGCGCACTACAGGACACAGACAGGTGTGTTACCTCAATCAAAAAAATAAAAATCAAAGTTGCATTCAAGCGCTATTGCGACTCAAAATGTATTTGTGAGTTACACTTGATCCAAATTCGAAGGTTGGCAGGATGATCAGTGTGTAAGAGCTGCCGAAGCCCAGTGTTTGACTGTAGGCACACACTCCCCTGGCGTCGTTGATCGAGAACCGTGCCCTATGAGACAAACACCAGTCAGAGCAGAGAACCTTCTCTAGGATATGTGACATATACATATATAATATGAAATATCAGTCTTACTCCCCCTGTTGGACTGCAACATATTCCGACATGTTGTTGTGGAGGATTTCCCCAAAATCCTGGTTGCCCACCGTTACATTCATAGCTGAGCCATGACCATTAAAGAATCTGGGGAGGGAGAATTCAGCACAACACATGAGAAGACAACATTCTGAAACGGAGACGATGAGGCATTCGAAAACAGGATTAAACACATTCTTCCTCCTACAAATCAAAATAAATTTAAAAGCAATAAGACTTGCTAACTTGAACACACGGCTACAGTCTTACTTGTAGATAATGTTGATATTGCTGTACAACCGATATTACCGAGTCCGTTTTCTGACATTATCCTGTAAATGTCCCTTGTGGCGCTTTAAGGCTGTGGGTCTTTTTGGACTTCTAGTTAGCCAATATAACATAACTACAGACCATTCAATACCTAGCGTTTCATAACATTAGCAACCGCCTTTAACATTTTATTGACTCGAGTTACATTCTCCCAAAACACTGAATTGACTTGAAGCTGGAGGGGACGTCCGCAGTTCGTTTCTCGCTGTGCAACACGTCTCGATCGCCACATAACCAGCTTTGCTTTCTGCATAGCTCAAATGGCCAGCTGAAGCACCTGAACCTCCTAACCTGGAGGTCAGGACGCCAGCTGGTCCCAAGATGACCTCGAGGGGGTCAGAAGAAGGTTAAGAATAGAAGAAAAATGGATATTTCAATTAGACAAAATTACTGTATGTTGAATTTGTTTATGACATCTCCCAATTTAGTTTTTTACTTATTAAATACTGGATACTTTAAATTCATAAATATGAGAGCGAACAAATCCATCTTTGGGTTGAGACCATAATGTGTGAGGAGGAGTAGCAAGTAGATATTGATTTGTTTTAAGGGGTCCGCAAATCAGAAAAGGTTAGGAACCACTGATGAAGGTTATTAGATAATATACAGATTCATCTTTATCATCCAATATTAACAGACAGTGCTTTCTGCTTTATGTCTAATCTAAAGGTCATTGCTGTACATTGTCAACAAACACATTCAAATCCTACAAGCTTTAGAACAACTTGAAAACTTGCCTGATAGCGTTAGCGCCCTGCTCCGGCTTTGAACTGATGTCCAAGAACTGGGGATAGAAAGATACTTTAGAGCCTCCTCCCCTTTGTACTTCATGTTCAATTTGATATAATGGATAGCGGAAACACGCACACACCATTCATACTCAAAAGTCCAACTGAAATCACATTTAGCCGTCTCGGCATCAGCCTACTGCCGGCGTTAAACCGTATTCCGCGAGCCGTCAGATTCTGCGACCTGCAGCAGTGCAGCGACCATTTCACCTTCAGGTAATGCTACGTGCATGCAAACAAATCTGGAATGTATTGCGCCGACACTTGCTGGATGAGAATAGAGGCAACATTATTTCCACTGTGTTATTCTGTCCCTCACCGAGGCTCAAACGGGGCAGATACTAAATATGTAGTGAAAGCCTTACACCCCTACAGCTCATTAAAGTCTTTTGTCTTTTACTAAAGAGATTCAATGCGCAGATTCTGAACTAGAAACAACGAAATGCTTTTGATTTCAGTTGGACTTCACCCCCATCTGACAGGCGCGCTCACCTCTATAGGACCGAGTGTGGTCCCATTCCCATCTTCAACGATGGGCACGGTATTGCGAGTGCCATCCATTAAACTGATTTTGTAAGAGATATTAGGCCTCAGCTGCAGTTCAAATGGTTCATCGAAGTTCAGATAATTCTCACTGGCCTGTAGGAGAAAAGATACGTCACAATCAATATGTCTTCCAACATTTAGTGTATGCCGACTCGGAACAGACCTACGGAGTTTTGTACATTTGGATAGTTCGAGTCTGTGTGCCGCGTCGTATGTTGCAGTACCGTGAAAGGCTCCAAAGTAAACTCGTTGATTCCGGCTTTGATGGGCAGCGTTCTGTCAATCATGTTGATGAACTTCGCCTGGGCTGCAGTGCTTGATGGGAACTTAGGCAGGGTTTGCTGGGGGAAGAACAAAATTTGTGCGCGTGAGAATTGTGCTTCTCGCGCAGGTTAAGGTGTGTTCGAGTTCCATACGTGTTCCTCACGTCAATCTGTATCTGGAGCAGGCCAGCAGCGATGAACGCAAAAGCAGCGAGGGACATCCCCACGGTCATCCTCCTTAAAGGACTGCAGAACACACAAACACATTCATACATATTTGAGTTTCTCTCTGCCGTTTTCAATTAGCATTTCTAAGCAGTACATAAAGAGTTAATAAATGGTTTATAACACTATAATGTAGTTGTAAGTAGATGTAAGGACATTTTATTAATGCATTTCTATGCAACAATTATAACGTCTGGTATACAATTAGTGTATGAATGGATAATGAATGCTTGGCAATATAATTAACACAGCTGTGATCATACATGTTATAGTTAAATATCTCATTAATAAACAAAGGACAAGAATAGTTAATACAATCTTTTCATATAAATTATGGAGACATATTTATTTTACTCCGTCAACTGACAAAACACCATCCACTGATGAAAGCCATGATATGCGGCTGAAAGACATCTAGTAAATGGACCTCGAGTTAAGATTTTTATTTTTGTTAAACGTTCAAAAAGCTCAGCCTGTCTTCATGAGTTCTGAACACATTTGAGTAGTTTTAAAATCGTATCGAATTATTTGAACAGCTATATTAATAGTAAGTTGATGTTTTATAAACACATTATATGGTTGTCGAAATGAGCCAATTGAGGTGGTTCGGGCATCTGGTAAGGATGCTTCCTGGACGCCTCCCTTTAGAGGGTCTCCCAGGAACGTCCAGCTGGTAAGAGGCCCCGGGGTAGACCCAGAATACGCTGGAGGGATTATATTGCTCAACTGGCCTGGGAGAACGCCTTGGGGTCCCCCAGGAGGAGCTGGAAAGTGTTTCTGGGGAGAGGGCCCCCTGGATAACCCCGCTTAGCCTGTTGCCACCGCGACCCGGCCCTGGATAAGTGGAGGAAAACGGCTGACTGGATGGATCGATTATATACTTTTGCTCGTGTGTAATCGTACTGTATATCATTAAGTAATGAATTAACTGTTACGGCTTCACGAAAGATAGAACGCATGTTGAGATACTGTATATATTCATACACACTTAAAAATGTCCTTACACATTACATACAGACCATTTATGTACTGTGCAATGCTAAATAGCTTATAGTAAGATGTGTAGGTGTACATTTTCTTTAAATCTTTTTTAAACTTTGAATTAATATGTTCAGTGATTTACGGGCATACATAGACTTTCAATGGAAAGAGTTAAGTTAAAATCACTTTACATGTAAATACACTGTTTTACTTTTATATTATTCTGCTGTATTGTAATAAAAGTGGTTAACAAAATGGCACGCTTCAACTGTTCTATAGTAATATTTTGAGTGATCACTAAATATTTGTACATTTTTATAGGAGCCGGTGCCATTTTTCTGGTATATTGAATTCCTGGCAGCTATATACTTTGTTAAACTGACAAAATGAGAAGTCAGATGTACAGCCGAGTTGGTGCTGAAAAATGAATTCCACGAATGTGGGTTAAGGGCCGTTTAAAAAGGTGCCAAACAAAGACATGAATTAATGCACAGAAATGTCGACAAAACGTAACCAAAATGAACCTAGACTCCACAGGGTTAAAATACCGTAATATTCTCCATCACACGTGGAATAAGAAAATAAATGTACAAACTCACGTGAAGTTTAAATTGCACTTGGAAATCAGTGGGTAGATCACACTGTCCACGATTGGCACTAAAATCAGGATGAAGATAGGGTTGACAGTCTGGTGGGAGGAAGGCGAGTCACTCTCTTAAAGCATCAAGAAACACCACAACAATGTAAAGTGTTATCAACTTAAGTATCTTACCTGCATCTGATCGGGCTGGATTATGAGAGCTCCCTGTGGAGGAAGTGAAAAAGAAGGAGGGACGCAATCAAATTTTCTGTGGTTTGAATTCGGTGCGACAGCAAAAATGCTTTCAAGCACTTACAAAGTCGCCGTCCATGGTGGTCGCCTGGAGGGTCCACCTTGAGCCCTGTAGAGGAGACACAGCTCTTCTTTAGCCTGTCTGGATTCGGCCAGTGCACCTCTGGCTTTGCATTAGCCATTTGCTTTTCCACAGACGTTTGCTATTCATTGCAATTGTAAGTGTCGAGTGGGAAACAGGCGTTTACCTGCTGGTCAAAGAGAGCCCAGAACATGGGGAGAGGGATGTAGAGGAACAGCACCTTCACCACCATCTTCACCTGGGCAATGAGGAGTTTCTAGAGCCAAGCATAGGAAAGGATTATGAGTTTTACATCACTGATTGTACCGTTTGTATTCTAATGCAATTGGTTGAGTATACTGCACTTGCATCGTATTTCTCATCGGCCCAGTCCATCCAGTGGGTTCTCGCAGGGAACTGAGAAGAACGATGCTTAAAGCGGTTCTTGATCGCAAACTACAGATAGCAGAAAGGACATTTCCATTTTAGCCTCCAACTGGAATTCATTTTGTTACCCGTTACCAACGGCTCAGGAGGTAGAGCGGAAACTGTAACTGGAAGCGGACAAAGTTCACTAAAGTGTGAATAAATGGGATGTGCTGAACACCTTTTGGCGAAGGCATCACTGAGGAGTCACTTACCCCGATGCATTTGCAGACTTTCACCATGATGTTGCCTTGAGGGGCAGTCTTGTTGTACATGCCACTTCCAACAATGAAGACAACTGCAGACACACACGTCATATACAGTATATTAACACCTGATCATTTCTCAAACCAGCTGAGGAAATCATCAGACAATAAAGGAGGTCTTTGTTAAAATGTCATCTTATATCCATTATTAATATTAATGGTACCCTTGTGTTATAAAATATGATTTGTTACTACAATATACCCTTTATTACCCTCTATAAAGTAGTTTATCATTAGTTAATATGTCATTTATTTTGCTGCTAGTGAGAAGCCTCATAACGATTTTTTGAAACCTGGCAACCCAGAAGCTGTCCTTACAAACGGCTTATTTCTTATCTATAAAAAGCAATAATACAATTTCTTTTTAAAGGGGCACTCCAGCTATTTAACAATGTACTCTCATTAAGTTGGGAGATTCACAAGAGGCATAATTGAAGTTGTAGAGGCTGGAATATCTTGACTTTTAGTCCAGAGGATGAGTCAAAAGCCAGACAACACTGGATCGTTTCATTTGACCCTCCCTCCCTGCTGAACGCCCACATTTTCAAACTCCCAATTTCTTTTACGCCGGCTTTGTTTCTCGCACTTGACAAAGCTCCTCTGGAGCCACAGAAGACATTACACACTTTTTATAGGCCGACTAGTGCAAGTATGTGGACCCACAATCGGCCGAGTGCCCCTTGAACAATAAATTAAACCAATACTAAAACTTACTAACATCTAATAAAACAGGCGTTCTTAGAAAGTAGCACTGAACTACTCATGGAGATGTTTGAAATAAAAAAGTAGTTCTTACTCAGAGCAACCACCATGAGAGCAGCAGGGACACCGAAGGCCAGCGGGTAGCATTTCTGCTTGGTGTAAATACCACACTCTTGAGCTGGAAACGCACACACACACACACACACTTTTAAAAACTCAACATGCGAGTCCTTTGCTTATTTTATGCTCTATGATACACTGCCGCGTACATCTGAGGATGGGGGTGATGACAGTGGACAACAGGCTGCCGGCATTGATGGACAGGTAGAAGATGGAGAAGAAGGTGCTTCTCTGCTTCTCCTGTTGGAGACAGGAAGTGAAACAGGTCCTTGACAGAAAGCACTGGCGCACGTTTCTTTCAACATGACATTGGGTGCATTTTCCAAAACTCTTACACAACGTCCCATTTCACCAGAATCATTAATATTATGGGGTAATCTTTGTCCCTGGCCTTGAACAGTGTAATAAAGTCACTGAGATAGCTGCGCCTGTGGTTACTAGTTAATAAACAACTGATACAATGCCGTGGATAGCTGCGCGAGTCGTCTTTTTTTTTTTTTTTTTATAATCGCCGTGTGTGCGCACGTTCAAGAGATAATACTCGTGTTCCTGCATGTGGCGTGTTCATGCATGTACTCTATGTGCATAAGGCGAAGGTCAAGGTGCGTGTGTAGTTTTTACATCTAGCTGCATGTGGCTCGTGTTAATGAGTGTATGTGTACCTGTGTTAGACATGGATGTGTATGAATATGCATAATTATGTGAATGTAAGTATCAACATGCGTTGTCTACATACAGTGATGTCTATATTTGTATGCCTGCATTTTTCCAGATGTATGAGTGCATGTATAATACTTTGTAGTATACTAATATACTATACTCTAGGTTGAATCGTGTTGTATTGTACAGAGTGGAAAACCCTTCCTATATACACAAAATGGGTACATAAGACTGCTTATAATTACAATTACCTAAAAAGATCTCGCAATTACGAATAAACTCTCAATTATGCAATCAGGATCTCATGATTACGAGTAAGCCATAAGTATGAGATGCAGAAGTGCTAATTACGAGATAAAGCCTAGCAGTCTCGCAAATACAATGTGCTTGTGTCTAGAGTAATTTGCTTCTGTGCACAAACTAAAGGACTAAGTCACGCTGGCAGCTGCCTGGAATTAGTTGCAAGTGTAGCAGTCGAACATCGTCTCCATTTTCATTAAATCATTACTAAATTACATTGTTTTGCCATTAAACGTCTTGGACGTTGTTAGGAAATAAAAACCTGTAGCAAAATCTTTATATTCGGAGAGACATGGTTTTCACTCGGCAACGACAGCAAGCCCTCCAGTATTTACTGCAGGGCTGTTGCACGCTGGGTGTTTATGGGATTGAGGAGGCGCTTCTGTAATTTCGTCTCTCCCATGTCTTTACAGTATGCGTGGATGTGCTTGAGCGACGTCTCACCTGATGGTCTTGAAACTGGTCTCCACCGAAGGCAGCCACGCAGGGTTTGATGCCTCCTGTTCCCAGGGCAATGAGGATCAAACCCAGCATGGACAAAGCTCTAGGGGCAAAACACAGCACAGACACAATGTCAGCACATATCCAGCTCCGCGTACGTGTTGCGTTTCTGTCACGCAGGTCCGAGTGTGTCCCAACTCACACATGGAAGCTCATGTTGTCAGGCGTGCCGTCCTTGTTTGTATCCGTGATGTCATTGATAGCACTTATTGCCATGATGACCTGCCCCAGCGCATAAACGATAGACAAGTAAACAATAGTCCTGTGCAGAGGGAGGAGGAGGAGGAGGAGGAAGAAGGAGCGAAGAGTTAAACGGGTGTACATCAGGTTTAGGTCAACATAAGACAGACGAGGGTCATAAATCTCTAAACGGAGACGTATTATATCTGCTACAACAGTATATAAGATAAAGAATAAAAAGTGGAAGCTTACGGATTTGGCCTTTTTACATGCAAACTGCAGGAGAAAAAAAAAAAGATTTGCAGGATTTGAAACTCACTTGAACTTGCCGAGCCATGAATCAGCCACAATGGCTCCCAGGATGGGTGTCAGGTAGCAAAGGGCCACAAAGGTATGGTAGATAGTGGTGGCGAAGTCATCATCCCACCTCAGGAAGTACTTGAAGTACAGCACGAGCACGGCTGCGGGGGGGGGCAGAATACGGTAGAAGAAGTATTCAGATCTTTTACTTTAGTAAAAGTACCAATACAACCATGTAAAAGCCCTGCATTCAAAATCATACTCGCGTGATTGTACAGAAGAAATAATAGTTGTTGTCCCATGTGAGTGGTATATTATTATACATCATATTATTTAATTATTATAAACTTCTCACAGGGTTTAATTGATTTAGTATTTATGCCAAATTATGCATTATTTCACAAAAAAGCAAATTTTTGTGAAGCAGATGTATCTTTTATTTGACTTTATGTAGTGGAGAAATATAAAGTAACATAAAATGGAAATACTCAATTAAGTATAGGTATCTCAAAATGGTACTTAGCTACAATACTGGGTGCAGGCAAAGAAAACCGAAACAGCTTTTTAAAAATATAAAAATGAATAAAGTCACTTCATGGCTCACCTCGCATGCCATAGTAGGAGAAACGCTCGCAGAACTCATTGACCACGATGAAAAAGATGCTGATTGGGTAGCCACAGACAGTAGCCTGTTAGAGGGGAAGGAAAGAAAGAGTATTAAAGTAAAGAATACCACAATAGGTATAATGGATGAGTGCATACTCTATTTCCCCCCCTCTTTAAAAATCAGTCCTTTCGGGTATCATGGGAACAGGCAACACATACTTGCATTTTAGAAATGCTGCAAACGGAACAATAACTTGAACGTACCCTTTTATCCTTTTGCTGCTTCATCTTGTCTGCAGAAATGAGTCACATTATGTCAAATTATTTTCTTTTCTTGTAAGCAAAAACACCAGCAAAAGTGAAAAGTGCACGTTAGTACTGTTGAATGTAACCAGCCGCTCAGATACAGCGTCGGCTCATGGGCACGCATGATAGCTCATTGTGAAGAAAGTGTAAAGCAATAAAAGTTGCAGGAAAATAAATCCCCTAATGTAAGGACGGGTTCCTGAGCTCCCATCCAGACTGGGACTCACCTGCCATGGCTGCTGTGTGTGTGTCGACTTGGGGTCCCTTCTCCGACTGAATCCTTCAGCAAAAAGACACAGAGAGACTAGTGACCCCTGCGGTGATCCACGACACAGAGACCGAGCCGAGGCCCGGCCAGCTCCTTATGTAACCTCCCATCAACCATCCTGCAACGCCCACCGATGCTGGACTGTGGATCACACGCACCGCGGACATCTTGTCCAGCACCTCCCAACACACAAGTCACCATTATTCCCAACTCCCAGCAGATTCTCGTCATCATAGTCACAAGTGTGTGTGTGTGTGTCCGTAATTACTTTACGACTCCGGGAACTCAAGTGCAATGAGAGCGTTTTGCCTTTGAGGATTGGCCAGGTCATGTAATAAAGGTTTCATGTTTGGATGCACTATGCACTATGCATGCTTTATTGAATTACATCAAAATAGAAATTGCTGTTAAAACCATATGTATATACAGCGAGCATACGGCTCGTACCTTTAAAACCCTTTCGTTTTCATGTGCAAACGTGAACTTGAAGGTGGACTCGTGCATTAGCAGATAAAGCGTGCGTGCGTGTGCCTTTCCATCACCCCCGTTTGTTCCTCTTATGTATTAACATTTAATGCGAGTCACGGAGCTAAGCATTGTAACGGGAAAAGTACTTTTAATGGCTTGATCTTTGTCCCACACTGCTGTAATAAAAGTACACTGACTGAGTACTGTGACTGAGTATGAGTTAGGCAGTATATTTATTAATACGCCACTCATCAGGTCATGACATGACATACTCTTGGTTTAATTTTACATTAGTTAGTATTGCAATCGTTAATTGGGTAGCGCGTACAATTGGTGTTGAATATTAACAATGTTAAGTTCTTTTGAGTTTCCTGTCATTTACCGGTGCTGGGGGAGTCTGGGCTTCTGTGGCTGGAGTCATCTGGGGCAGAACAGACAAAGGTTGCTTCCAGGAAATGAGGGCCTTATGAACAGGGGTTGCCAATTAGGACTGATCCAACTACCTGCCATCACAGGGGGGAGAATGGTAGGATTTTAAATTGTTATCTGGGAAATATAAGTTAATTGGCTCTAGTAATGTGATTTATTTTGTTGTTTTTAGTAGAGTGTTTGTTTCAGTTGAAAGGCTGGCCAGACTGTTACTTTTTTGAGTTAATTAGTGTGCTAAATGTTTTATGTAATTCCCCTTTGTGTGAAAAACTGGTTTGATCATCCAGTATATATGTTCCCCAGTGTTCTTTGGTTGTTTGGTCAGTTAAGTTGTTCATGATTTAGTTGAGTAGTCATCTGTTTAGGTGACCGCTTTTATGGGCCCAGCACTGTTGGGGGTTTTTTGTGTGTAAATTGATTAAATAATTGTTTGGGTGAATTTAAAATCCCTGTTTCTGTTCAAAGATGATCGGCCTGCGTCCTCGTGCCTTCCTGCTTGGTCCCTCACGCTCACGGTGCATAAGAAGAAGACATGGAGGGTTTTTTTCTTGGCCTTTGCTGTGGAGCCTGACCTCTGTGTGCTTGGAAAGTAAGAGGCCTAATTAAAAAAATAATTGCCAGTGTTTTCCTCCAGTACAGCAGGTGGCAATTATGTAGAGCATTAGCTGTAACAGTCAAACCAGAGAAGAAGAAGACAGACGAGCAGAACAAGGTGAAGAAATATGGATGACAGTGAACGGGAGAGCGACGGAGACGCAGTTGTACCTGCCAAAAAAAAAAAAAAGCTAAATCTCTATGCAAGTACTTGGCCAAATGGGAGGAGACCTTCCCTTATTTAATGAAAAGCAAAGTCGGGCAAACTCTTGTAATGTGCGCCGTTCAATCTTTGGCTACGATTTGAACCGTAGCAATTGTCACAATGAAATGAATGCGTAATGTCTACATGTCTCATTCAAGTAACATACAGTATAATGTAAATAAACATGTATGTCCTGAATGTATATACACTTATGCGTTTTGATTTACATGGTAGGGGTTTTGTGGTGGGAGCTGACCAGAACGTAGTGAAGGTATGTAGTGAAGAGGCAGACACACAATGAGGGAAGAGAGAGGCGAAAGACATAGGCATGGTCAAAATGAAAGATAGGGAATAATAAAAAAAACAAAATTAAATGGACCAGCTTAAAGCGAGACTGTGTAACATTTGTTGAAGGGTAGCCTCTGTATAATTTCTTCTTTAAAAGTTACACATTAGAGCTCAAAGGAAAAGTATAAACCTTTATATGCGTTTAATTATTGAACTAATAGTGTTATTTATCAATGTATTCAGTCAGTTTTTTTGACTCGTCTGATACCCTTTTGCTACATTTCGGGCCTCCATGCTGATGAAAACTCTGCTGTTGCTGCAAACATCTGCATGTTTCTGCACCAAAGTTGCTCTCCTTTGACATAAACAGTCATTATCTAGGAATCCAGTATCCTCAATGGACAGTATGAACGCAGCGTAAGAGTGTAAGTGATGGTCAAAGAGCAGATATCTACCAATCTTAAATCATTTTGTTCAACTTTCCCATAGTAACATACAGCCGTACATCATGAGTCACTCATGTTCGGCACTTCACAAAAGTATTTCCCCTTCTGCAGCGCTCAAGGCGCCGCTGTGCCTACGTAAAGCCTCACGGAGCTGTAAAGTGGATGTAGACTGTCTAAGGCTTCACAGTTTAAGGTAAAATAAGACAGTGGGAAAAGATAACAGCAATAACATTGAATTAAAACCACATTCGAAAATAACAAAAAAATGACCTGTGATCGGAAGGCGTTGCGTTACAGCAATAGTGCTGCCGAGTCATCACTGGATCAGATGCAGACAAACGTTTTAAGGAAATTATTTTCGCAACAGAAAGCTGTACTCTGTGATGACACATAAGATGTAAGAGTGTGTTGTCTGAGCACTGCCTGACCTAAATGTCCTTCTGCTCCTCCTTGAATGATAGTAATTGAACAGATCTGTGAAAGACTTTACAGTGAACATACAAAGGAAAGGCATGGAAGAAGGCATTATTACATATTTTATTTATTTATAAGTCTTAAACATATTTACATAGGCAGTCATTATGTAAAAATGTATTTTTTTTTATTTGAACTCACAGACAATAAAAGGCATCTACATGACAGACAAAAAAAACCAAACGGGGTAGAATAGAGTCAAACACACTTGTCTTGCATTGCACAGTCTTTTTCTAATGTCTTTGGCAAGAGACTTTTCTGTGCAGTAGGTAGCCTTGGTAACAATAGAAAATATTGCACACACTTTGCTTTTCAGAAAATAGGTTAAAACAATGTGGATCATTTGGCTTTAAACAGTTTCTATACATGCCCATTGGCCTAAAATAGAGTGAATAATTATTTTTCAAATACCCAAAGTAAGATAAAAGATAAACTGATGCTTCTGCGCTGCACAGAAAAATGCATCTGCTGTAACGGGGCCTCAATGGGGAAACAACAGAAAAATCTGCTGTGCATCAGCGGAACAATGGATGCATGGGTACAGCAGCGGCATTAATTCATATATTTCAATCAAAGACAGTCTTGAAGCGTTCTCTTACAAACACTGTACATAAATGGGAGCCCTACAGTTAAAAAACAGATAAGGTGTAGACTCGTGTCAAATGCAAATACACGTGTTTGGGTGGGAGCTCAGGACACCAGGACGATTAGGATAACACGATCATGGTGTCAGTCACAGTATTGGGTACACACTTGCTGTGCCACCACATGTGCTTACCAGATCTTATACACGATAAAACAAACTATACAAAATGGATAAATGGCCTAAATCTGGTAATAAGTCGACAGACTCACTGTTCCCATAGTTTGACTGGAGTCTCCATAGGAAACAAGCACAATGGGCCTACTGATAACAGAGGGCGAACATCACATGTTCCAGTTCAGGACATGTACAGAAACAGCAGGAGAAAAATGCCAATGGATGATGGGGCTTCAGGTTGTGTTTAGGTACTTAGAATGTGTCCTAATTGTTTCCTCTTGACTGGCTGAATCCGTCAGTAGTGGTGGAGAAGGCATGAGGTTGGTGTGAACCATCCGCATCAGAGTATGGTGGCTGAGCCATGCGGGTTGGCACTGGTTGGTGTGCCACTGATGGCATTGAAGATGCCCACAGAGTCAGACAGAGCGCTCCGTGTGCCGTCTTCCACTGGGTTTATCTAGAAAAAAGGTAAATTAAGACGATTAGGAAAGGTAGTAATGTGATCCTGTTTGAAAGTGAAACGCACACATGCATGTTCATTTAAGTCTAGGGAATGTAGGAAAACGATTTGAGGGGGAGGGTTATGCTTTAGTCTTCATTTTGGGGGAGAGCAGGGTCTTTTCTCAACTTTTTCTCATCCTAGTTTTACATTTCCCGTCAATCTTCCCATGTGAAATTATTCTGAAGAACATAAAAAGGTGCAGTGGTTACATAAAAAAAAAAAAAAAGTGTCAATTGCTCCACCAAAGATATCTGATCTCTAAAACATCAGCTGATTTAAATTTTTTTTTTTTGTGTGGGGCGAAAATATTGCGATCCATCAGCAGCAAAAATAAAAATGCTGCCGCCCGTGTCACTCATGCGGTGGCTGTAAGTTTTTCAACGACTCTGTTTAAAAATACAGAGTTGGAATATTTACCATTTTGTTACATTTTCCATAAATATGGGGGGAAGACAATTTTTTTTTCTGAGTCAAAAGAAAACTCCAAAGAAAATATTAACAATGCTGGGGAGGGCTTTGCTTTTGCATAAAATTAAATATGATTCATCATAATAATTTTCACACAGTCCCTTACTATTCCTCCAAAGAGTACAACAATAACTTAATCAAATGAAAGCAGCAAAAGCAGCATTACCATCCAATCTGCTCAGTGCAGCACAAAGAGAATGGGAGATAGGAGACATGGTTAGTAAATGAGAAGTTTGCAGTAGTGGACAGCTCTTGAAGGTTACAGTATTTGCATTATGCCGTTAAATATAAAGTTACACAGCTTGAAACAGTGAGGAAAGTGCAGCTAATATCTCCACGTGGCATTTGGTGGACACCTTAACCATCAATAAACAGAAAAAGTACAATTAGAATACAACATAAATACAATAAACATGGGGCGGCACTTTTCCACAGAAAATAAAGCATTAACGCTGCAAAATTCATTAGACAGGATGTTTTCAGAAGTCATTTTGTTCAGTCACTTGGAGGTGTGATGAAACAAAGCTGCCTGATTCTTCTGAGGGCCTGGAAAGAATTCTATAAATTCACTTCAGACCTGGTTTGAGTACTTTTGATAGAGTGCACTACCTGAGTTCGTGATGGGTGGGATTTGTCTCACTGGACAATAAAATCTGTGTCAGAAACCAGGCAATATAGCATTCGTTTCTGTAGCGGAACCTTGTCTGTCAACGTGAAAAGACTCGGCCTGGATGATATAGCACTTTCCCGTTGCCGTCTTTGGGGTTCCCACCTGTTCATGCATGATGCTTGACAGCTCCCTGGTCAGGTCCCTGTAGTTGGCCTTCATCTCGTCATGATACTCCTGCTGGTCCTCTTTGATCAGACGCTCGTTGACTCCCAGTGCCTGACCGCAGGCGTCCACAAACTGCCTGAGGAGAGACGCAACAGCATTTTCAAAACTCAAAATGCAGAGGACAGAAAATTGATTTGCATTTTCTTTTGCCTTTTTTTGGGGGGATATTCAGTTAAAATGTGCTTATATTTGAATGGAAACTTGATAACAGATGATTATACTGAGTATACTGATATATGTTGAACCGAATTAAAATGTGCTTGTCACTTGAGCTTAAAATCAGCAAAGCTCTGCCATAAACATGGGACAATGCAGAGAGGTTCTAGTTTTACATATGTCATTGTTTGAAGTACCTGAACACCTCTTTGAGCTGTTTGACCTTGTTGTCAGGATATTTCTTGGCACTGCCGTCGTCGAGGAAGGCTCTGGCGTAAGCGAGAGGACCAGCATTGACCTGCAGAACAACGGCGGTCAAAGAGCGCGCAGTCAGTCATAAGAAGTGAAAATGTTTTACAGCCATTCAAACTGCAGCATCACCTCGTCATTCGTACCTGAACACTGATGCTGCCTTGCAGTTTGAGCTGCAGGCGGATCATGTCCACCTCAGAGGCCGAGCACAGGAGTCGCAGCTCGGCCACCTTGGCACTCATCTCGTCTATGGCCACCTCGATGGGGCTCAGGTCAGTCTGGTGTTGGTACATGACCGCTATACGCTTCTTCACGTAAGGAAAACAGTGGGTGGCTGGATGGGAATGGGATTGGTGGACAAGAAAAAAAAAAGGACATAAATTATTGCCTGGGAACCAGACGAACCTGCAAGCTCGTGTTTTATTTGCTCTGGCAGGTGCGACTGGTCCCCCTCCCTTTCAGACACGTTTCCTGCCGGGTTTATATGATGACTGTACAGAGGAGCGCTGCTGAGGCCTTTTCAAAAACAACCAGGATGGCTGCCGCTGATGTGGAGCATTCTGAAACCGCTATCGCCTCAGAATGAAATGAACTGAACTGTTTATTTTCTCTAAAAGAAGAACAAGCAGCTGCACGTCAAGCTTGTGCTGATAAGAAAGATGTGTTTGCTGTAGACCCAGCAGGATTCAGTCAGCGCTACGTTGCACCTTTCATTGCTCTGATTGGTTGTAGGTCTATCCAATTGCATCTGTGAGTTTGGTCTGAGCCGTTGGAAATCGAAGATGACAAATTCGCATCTGCGAATTGGTCTGGCAATGCCAGGCTACATGATTATGCAAAAACAATATATCTTCAGGAATACGACAGTATCATGTGACAGCAGCTTGAGACACCTCTTGCATACATATGGTTGTGTCTCTAGTTGCATCTAAATGGTAACATTCACAGCCAAGCATGTAAATAGTACCCTGTCACTATCAGTCGGGGTGATTATTAACAGGTAAGATAACACCTGGGACTTGGGATTAAGTGGACAGTACAGTAATAAACCTCACCTCGCACCCGGCCTTATCTCATTAACATCTCAGGTGACTGGCGCTGAGGCCCGGACACCTGAAAACAATAACTCACATCGCTGTTCTTTGCTTCATGACATTGCTACTGTGATAAGACTGGCTAGAAAGACTTGTTTTGGTTCTTTAAGTCCACATTATATTTCATGCTCCTGCTTCTAATTGTGATACTGGTCAAAGTCTAAAGGTTTCGTGAATGCGTGATTTACTGGTGAGAACGGTCCGCCGTTTGCACTGCTCCTCAACCCCTCCCTGCTTCTTGCCCGACACTGTGAACGGGGTCTCGAACACAAAGCGCCGGATGTTGTGGCTCTTCTCAAAGTCTGTTTTCCTGTCCTCCAGCTCCTTGTCATCTAGGTAGGGTGTGACATGGGTCACCTGGATGTAGGCGTACTTGGAGTCTAGGTCCTTCGGGTTCACCTTGAGAGAGAAAGATATCTTTATTTTGACTCAAACATAGATAGTGGGAAAACCTTAAAGCAATAGCTTGACCGTGCATGGGGTCTGTGCATGGAGCAAGACTGGAAGCAGGGGGATACATCTAGCCTGGCTTCTCTTCAAAATTCAAAAATCTTTAAATAAATTAGATACAGTGTGCTAATTTGCTAAACCGCTCTCCCAAACAGTGATTTGCATCTAAAGATTGGAAAGTAGTGTCTTTTTTTCAATCCATCCATCCATTTTCCTCCTCTTATCCGAGGCCGGGTCGCGGTGGCAACAGGCTGGGTTCTTTCCCCACCAGAGAGGTGATGTTCCACGTCCCTGGAGCCAGTCTGCGACACTGAGGGTCAGGACGCCCAGGTCCCCGCCTTCGCCTGCCGCCCGGCTTACATTGCACCCAGCCCCCGATGCATATCCCTGCAGGTGGTGAGCCCACAGGGTGTCTTTTTTTTTTCCTTTCCAAAGCCAAAGCGCATGAATCGGTGTGTTTGTTTGCTCTAATGTAAGCTGCAAACGTTAGCATGCCCAGCAAACTGGCTTACTGCCCTGCAGTAGAAGTGACCTAACCATTTCGTTAGCTAACTACGCTATTTTGCGGGGTTAGTCGTTACCTGAAAAAAAAAGCCATATTTACGTCCACTCTGAAAGCCAGTGTCCTAGGTGCTACTATATCAGAGTTTAGATTAACTCTTGTAACGTTAAAAGTGAAAACAGACTTTTTGAAAATGTGAATTAACACATGAGTCCAAACTCTGTCTTCTCCGTCCTAAGCTAAGCAGCCAAAAAGGGTTATGTGGATTTGGACCTTTCTGAACGCCGTCCCGGAGCTCTGCACTACAAACCTACACTAACATGTTCTCCCAAGACCAGTGCACAGCTGTCAGGGTCTACCAGCGACCGTCACAGTCATAAAAACACCCACTCCCACCTTGCCAGAATCCTGAATGATTTTGACGTTCTCCTGACCAAACTTGTCGGAGTAGAGCTTCAGGAGCCTCTGGGAAATCTCAGACAGCGGAGTGAACTTTGGCTCCTTGTAGATGTACTCCTTTCCATCTTCATCCTCAAAGAAGCCCTGCAGAGGAGAAGGAGGAAGTCAAGAGGCTGGCCGTGAACTCTGGGCTCCTTCATCACCTGGAGCTAGGATACTAAATATATATATATATTAAACATGAACACGAACACTAACTAAGCTACTCTACAAGGGGAGTTGTATTTCTTGTACAGACAAAACAAAATACTACCTGGACAAACTAGTTGTTGACGAAAACACACACACTTTCTAAGAGACATACTGCACACCACAAAGAAAGAAAAACTTACAAGGATACTGTATGGAAATCTAACACAGCATTCTAAAAAAAAGACCCAGCAATCAAGCAAAGAGAGGAAAAAAGGATTGAAACCCCAAACATGCAAACTTCAGGTGGTGTACGTAACAGCTACCCAGTCGTGTATCTATAAAGTACAGACGTGTGTGTGGGTGGAAACGGGCCAGTATAACCACTAAAGGTGGTCGACTGGCTGATCGAGGAAGAGGCTCTTGGGGAGGTTACGCAAAGGAACACACAGGATTACAGAAGCTTTTCCTATTTTGCTTTGGTGGAAAATACAGCCGTGGCAAAATACAGCCGACTCTGCAGCTTTTGCTTTGGGAACCTGCAAATGCCACAACATCTGCATTAAATTATGACTACAGCTCAGCGATCGCAAACCACCGAAGAGCTAAATCTAGGAAATCTACAGCCACATTTGGCCGCAAACTGACTGAAAAACATCAGGCCTTCAGCAATACAATGATACAAGGACATGGAAGAGAACACCAGGCCAACACACACAGCTAAATCTACACACTTACCGCAGCCTTGGAGGGGGGGGGGGGGAGAAAAGGAGAGAAATTTCTATTAAAAAGAGAGTTTTAGTTGGGGTAGATTAAAATTCAAAGGTTCGTGTTTGAGCGCGTTGAGTTAGCATTCATGCTAGACAAAAACGGTTGATTACTACATTACATCTGTGGTTAACTTGTTGGTTTTCATTTGGGAAACGATGCCCCTTACCTGTCCAAAGAAGGCCACTCTGAAGTATGTGCCCAGCAGCCTTTTGCCAGTGTGCATCACCTCCATCACTTTAGTATAGGCACGGTGGAGGGTATCATAGAGGTGTGTCAGTTTCTGTTCCACAAAAACACAAAGGCTGCAGACATTTTCACAAAAATCAACCACGCGCACAAAGAAGACGTCAGTTGTGCAGTGGTGGGTAAATCCAATTGGATGTTGTGGTGCAGATTATCTTAATCCTACAACAACTTGTTTTATTTTGGGCTACTTGGGGGCAGCAGAAACAAGACACATCATCCCCTTTTCTAACTGATGCAACAGTCGCTAACTTACACATCCGGCAGTCATGGAGCAACATTATCGTTCATTGTGAGTCATGTTTGTGTCCACCTGATGAATGTGAGTCCAATATTCCCTCTCTCTCACCTCTGTTTCTGGTCCCAACTCCAGGGAAAAACATCCGGCTCTTTAGCTGCTAAATGCTCCACTGTGTTAACTAGTTGTTAACACAGTGGAGCACAGTTAAATCTCTGAGTGTATTGAAACGTGCTTATAAATGAAAGTTTTCATTTGCAAAATGAAGACTGGGTTATTTCTTCGTTCATAAGTTTACAGGCTCACTTTAAACCTGGTCATTACCAATTACAATTTCAACCTAATCTTTCGATCTTAAAAGCACTGAAAACACAATAGCGTTCATGTATCTATTGCAGGTTTATTGTAACTAAGTAATATGGGCACCATGTTTTCTGGCAGGTTCATGCAGGGACAACACTACTCCTGCCATGCGATCCCTGTTCTGTTGCTATTGCTCCCTGTGCAGGTTACCTCAAAGTCTCTGCGCTGTTCGTAGATGGGAATGATGAGCCTGTAGACATCAGCGATGAGCTCATAACGCTCCGCCTTCCAGAGGCCATCGGCACACTCCTCTAACAGCTCCATCAGCACCTCCTGAACACACAGATAAATACATGTAAACTTCATTAACCTTTCCCCACCTCCCCTGCAGTTTCACCTCCAAATATTTAATTGTTGCAAAGAGGGACATTTCTGTTTGTTCTCCTTTGTCTAGGAGGCTAACAGTGAACTTAACCTGAGCCTAGTGTTCCTGTAAAGACAGCAGACGTGGTAGGAAATGGATCTCTCATCTCCTTTCTTTTTTATTGGGGGATGAGTTCGGCTCATAAAGAGGAAGGGATTTCAGAGCAGATGGAAGGTAAAAGTGCTTTTCATTGCCTACAGATCTGTTGACAAACTCATAAAAGCTTGCACATTCTCTAGCCATCACTTTCATTTCACCGGGTTATCAGTTTACCGGGTATCAGGCCTTTGTGTCAACAAGCGTCTGTCCCTGCTGGAGTGTCCTGGAGCAAGACACTGAATCCCTCTAGGAGTGCTGCCCCTGAGCCCTTGTCAGATTATGCAACCCTGTTCCGTCTGCCAGGTCAGTGATTTGTTACATTACCAGCATATGTACCAAGCCCTGTGTCAAAGTCTACAGTATTTTTACATCGCAGAGCAATTGATACTCTTAAAAGAGATAAGAGCTCTTTTAGACCGTCGCTATCTGACACGTGGAGCCACGGAGGAACTTAAAGACGCAGCCTAAATGCAAAACAGTGGGACTGGCAGATATTCACAGCACGCATACAGAATACATGGCGTGTAGAAAAGATTACAGAACAAAGTCCCACCTCGTTGAAGTGAACATCCTGCATCCCCACGTCTTCCATCATGGCTGCCTCCTCATCGATGTTCGGAGTGATGACGCGGAAAGCCGAGCAGCCCTGCCTGAACATACCTAGCGGGATACAGAACCAGCATAAGTGAAATAAAACAAGAGAAAATATTTTCATTTTATTTTTGAGTGATTCCGTCAAAGGTAACAAGAAAAAAATGACCAAAAAATTAGACCCTTTTCACGACACATTAATATGGTATGTCGGGCACTGTCGAACTATGGCTAAAAGAGTGCCATAAAAAAGCAGAACTCCACATGCAGACCATATTTGTGGGTGATTTAAAATGATGGCAAGCTTGATCGTCCTCCTTGGGAAAACGTTTATTTTCCAACACAAACCTGGAGAATAACCTACAAATGGAACGAATTGAACCAGCCTGTTAAAAAACATCATTGTGGAAATATTAATCGCAGTGACAAAAATGCAGGTACCAGCTCCATATTTGAGCTGCAACCTGTCACTCTCACAGACCTCCCCTCATCTCCCACTTTCAACTTACAAATTCACAATAAGGGCAGGCGTGATGCCTCATGTGCCGCGTCCTATGAAGGAAAGGAGGTCTGCGGGTGTACTTGACCACTCTGACCTGACACTGGACTGTTGACTTTCATAATATCCTGTCATAATATATACGACAGATCCCCCCCCAAAGTCTCAGCACAGTATCCGGGTTGACATGTGAAGAGACATGAGCGAGGATCTTATCTAGGGACTGAGGTGTTGGTGTATTTTTAACAAGGGAATGAACCGATGACCCTTGGACCAGTGTGCAGGTGGAAGCTGAGGGTGTATGTTCATGGCGAAACGTGTTGATTTATCCGGGTTAAAGAACCAAGCAGTATAAAAAGAACGTAAGGCAAAAAAAAAAGCCATGAAATATTTCAGATCACCCTTCACCTGGAAATCATGTAACTCATCTTAGCTATTGTTCTAATTGTTGGTGGTGTACTGATTTACTGTAGCATAGTCCCATTAAAAGATTAGGAGGAATCTAGTCTTCATATATGTGAGACATACAGCATTTTATTACTGCCAATAATCTTTCTTCAGTACATAACAAATTAATCAAATACATTTTATTGAGTGTATGAAACAATTATTCCAGGACAATCTCCCTTCTACTGTGCTGTTAATCATTACCAGTTGCTCATAATATGGCCTCTGTAAATTGGGATTATAAAAATGTGGGAATGGAGTTCAAACAGTCAGAGGTTGTTTACTGTAAAAGGAAGCATACCATTACCAGGAGATGCACACTCACCTTTTCTCCACAGATACTCAGCTACCAGGGCAGCGACGTGCACGTAACACATGGCCGCCTGCAGGTGACAAACAGAGACAAGTCACAGGTTAGCACAAAAATGCCTTACTGAAGTGAAATGTTCCTTTCAAAGTATAGCTTCCTGCCAGCCTGTGCCAACTAAACTGAAAAAGAAAACATTCTGGTAATGCCTCTGAAAGATCTCCGTTCTTGTTGTGGATGCGAGCCATGCTGTCCAGCCAGGTCTTGCGGAGCTCGGGCGTGCTGGTGTAGGACTTGGCCAAGCTGTACTGCAGGTCCACCAGCATCTCCGGGTCGTTCTCGTGCTCCTTCATCTGCTCCGTGGCCATCAGCACTGTCCTGATGCGCTTTGTCAGGTCCTTCACATCTGATGGAAATGCTGTGTGCTGCAATAGTGCAAAAGCAACAAATAAAACCTTTATGCCTATTTTTGCATAAAGTGTCAAAACCTCTGCCTAAACATAAGTAAGGATTGAATTTACCCAATTTAATAAACTAGTACAGGGCAGCATAACTGAGAAGTATACCTAAAGATACAAACTAATACGGGGTAGGACAGGAACAGAATTCATGCCTGACGATACTGCAGTCACTTCCATTTATGACTATAGTGGTCGATTATAGGGACACTGAATGTATTTTCCGATAGAAGGGAGAAGCTGCAAATTTCAATGTCTACATCCAGAGGCTATAAAATAGCAATAAACATCCTTTCTTTCTGGAAGAGCAACAAGTGTATTTGGGTTTTAAAAATGAGTAAACAAGGGCCTAACCTACATAAGAAAATAGATACAGAAAATATCTGATGGATACACTTTAAAGTAAATTCCAAACTATTTAATTTAACTAGACAATTCTTAAAATGTAGACAGTATCTATATTGCTCATTGCACATTGCATATTGCACTTGAAAAAGACAGACTTGTAACAGAGGTAAAACATCAAAGATTTACGAAATTGTACAACATGAAGCTTCCAGCGTTACTAAAGTGAGAAGTAAACTAATTCAAGTTATATCTTATCGTATCTTACCTAACAGTTTGGATAGCAAAGTAATATGGGAAAATTGTAAATGAACAAAGAAAACATTCAAAACTGGATGTAGACTAACGAAAACAGCCCAACATGGAGAGAATTTGAACAGAAGGTCAAAAGGAAATGTTTTAAATATAATGATTCATCTTGATTACGCTGCAGCGTGGTAGGGGACTAGTCTGGGACTGGTAGTCTGGGACTGGTAATCTGGGACTGGTAGTCTGGGACTGGTAGTCTGGGACTGGTAGAAACTCCTACAGTATTAGCAAAATGGTCAAAACTACATTAATTTGGTTTTGTGTATTAGTTTGACTCCACACACAGCTCTCTTTATTTTTGGTATCATACCTGATACAATAATTTAACTTATCTATTAAGCAGTTTGTTATTAATAGCAACATATTAGCACAAATATTAATGTTTACAGTCATATTCATTGTGGTTAAATCTGCAACCTTTGGGTTTTATTTTTCTAATGTATCTAATTAATTAAGTAACTTATTTCTGGTTAATTTTTCTTTTGCGTGTTTCGTTGATGCAATGAAAATAAAGTAAAAAAAAAAAAAAAGACAAAATGTCCAAAAAAGGATTACTACTTTATACGTAAAGCTACGTTAGTGGCTCAATCAAGTGCGTATTGTGGCCACTGTGGGGCAGCGTCCGCCCCTCACCTTGATGCTCTTGTCACTGTTGGCACAGTTGTTAATGACGGAGAGTGCCTGCTGGAAACGGGTACCCCCAATGCCGATGACATCAGCAATCAGCTGACTGACAGCAATTACCACCTGGGCGAAAAGAGAGGAGGAACAACCTACATCAATACTACACTAATGCAAGACCTACAAGGACATGGTTAGCATACATAAAAAACAGACACACATTACCTGCAGGTGTGTTCGCACGAAAGACCTGCGTCCCGTATAGTCAAAGTTACTTTTCATGAGGAAGTAGAGGAGATGGGCGGCATCACTGCGGATGGAGCTCAGCTTGGAGTTACAGCACTTGAGGATTTCATAGCATAGAGAGGCACACATGTCGGCCCGGCCGTCAAAGAAGGTGCAGGGGAACTGCAGGACACACGGGGAGAGACGGGATGTAGTGCACGACAAATGGAAAAAAGGAGAAGATATTTAAAGACAAAATGGGGCTATGTATACAACCAATTTTCTAATTTCCCTGCCACTCATGAATTCAAATCACCTGCCTTAAAAAGTGTGATTTAATAAGGTGGCAAGATGGAACATAGACATAACCAAGAAAGGGAGACTCGTTCACCTTGTAGATGAAGGTCCTGAGCGAGGTGAAGACCTGCTTGAGGGCGGCCTCAGACTGAGGGATCTGCAGGAAGCACAGATGGACCTGGAAAACCTTCTTCATCAGGGGGTTGTGCCCGAGATCTGAATTCAGCTGGGTCTGAGGATCGCGACCAAAGAGAAGCGACCAAAATTGGGATTAGGGTGCAAAACGTGATGCGTTGTGCTACTTTGTATGCACGGGCTGTCACGGTTTAATACCTTGAATCCCATGATGAAGATGCTGAGTGTGTCCAGCACAGTCAGACAGACCTCCGTAGACACGTTGGCCTCCAGCAGGCACTGGCTGCTCACGTCTGCTTCCGTATGAGAGTACACTGCACAGAAAGCACAGTCACAAGGTCACTGCTTTATTGGCGCAATAAATATGATTTTCTCTGAACCTAGCACATCATCTGCTTGATTAGGTTGTTGATGAGTATGTATGGGTAACTATGAGTCGACCAAACAGATATCTGTTTATATAACTTACTGCTAGAAACCTGTTTATGGAAGGAGATACAGCGCTATCATTGGTGTTGCAACTTTTACTCGCAGCCAATAGATGTCAGTAAAACACACAGACACAATTTCAGTTAGCTTGTCTAAAACTGAAATGATTCCACTATTTGTCAGAGGCTTAATGCAAAGCTACTATCTGTACCTGTTCACTTGACAAAATATTGTCTATATTCATTTAGATTTATACCAGAAGTGAGTGGGAGTTGGGTGCTACACCGGAGGTTGTTAGAAATCATCCAGACTGCTTTATTATCTGTGTTCAATAGTTCTTCACCTCCATTTACAGTGCAATCCTCATACCACTCTTTATTTTAACCATGTAGCTAGATTAATAAAATAATAAAGTGGGATTTCAATAAAAAGGAATAAAGTCTAAAGGTCTAAACTGAGTCTAATTAAAAGCTGTATAACTGTTAATGGTCCAGGTGGAAAAGAACAGTGGAAATAGAAGCCCTCTTGGCCTTTTCACATGCACTTTTGCAACGGTCCCTAACTTCAAGTCATCATTTTCCCGATGTTTTTATCAGTTAATGTATTCATATTTGTTTACAATCCTACCATGTTGCCCTCTAAATATCCGGACAGGCTTACTGTTGTTGAAGGTGTGAGCGCTCTCCAGAGTTCCCAGCTGCTGAAGGCGGGCATGCAGGATCCCCGCCCTGCTACGAGACACAGGCAGAGTCAGAGACTTCCTGTCTGGAGCTACAGGCCCTGCTCCCTCCTGGCTCCTGTTGGGAGAAGAGAAATACCATTACTGGTGAGTTGGATGTAAGTTAAAGGGATCAGATGAACAGAAATCAAATGAAGAAATGTCTCAGTGGCAATAGATAGAAACTCAGCAACCAGATGAATGGCTGGACTGTTATGTGGTTTTAAAGCTTAAAAGAAAACAGTTAATGGTAGCATCATGCATTTAATTAAGCAAAGTGAGACAAAAAGACCGCAATCTCTTACCCATGCAGGAGGGACCTGGGGCCGCGACATTAACCACAAAACAACTTGCCAGAGGTGTTACAGGTAAGAGAACAAACCAAAGGCAAGGGGTTAAAAGATCCAGCAAGGCTTTGTGTTTCTAAGTCTGTGCATGGGTGTGAGTCATATTATTGCATAGATGATGGACATAATTAGTTTCAGTTCAAGAATCAATTCCCGAAATACAGCGCCCAAATGAGATACGTGACTTAAGTCTATTGTACCTGACGATGAATCTCTTCCCCATGTATCTAAACTGATGAAGGCAGACTCTGCAGGACAAACACAACAAATACAGGTATTAATTATACCGTAATATACTTTGTATCAGGCTGTATTTTACTTTAATCTGTACACGTTTTGTACAGTATCAAAGGCCTAAATTATTGCACCATCATAATGTACTCAAATCCTGTTAGATGTAGCAGTGCAGTGGTTAGTTTCTGCAAAGAATAAATATTGGTGGGGTTGTGTTTTGGACAGCTATAATTGATGAGGAACCTTGTTTTAAGAGTGGTATCAATCTTCTTGCTGTGGTTTGACTTACTGGAACTATTTCAACTCGTCATTTTTACATTTTGACTTGTGTACAGAAAAAACAAACAAGATGCAAAGTGTTAATTAGTAAGCTCTTTTTTGATGGTAAGCATTTTTGAACTTTGGACAGAACTTTGTGTCTGTCACATTAGATTTCTGACATTGGCGACTATTTGCCACTCATTGTATTTTCCCAGCAAACCTTGGACATTCAGAATTAGGTATCAGGTTGGATTCAAACTAATGCTAATGATAATAAGTCTCACTCACAACTGCACATGTACATTAAAACCAAGAGGTTGTCTAGTTCTGTACTCACTCTATTAATGTAAAGAAGTCCTTTAGTTCTGAGGGAGCTGCTTTGTTCCAGTATGCAAAAAGGGCCTCTGAGGTGGTGAGATGGTAGGAAAACAGCGAGAAAATATTACTGTCAACCGGTTGTTCTCATTAACGTGCGTCAAAATCAAGTACAATGACTCAGACAGGCCGTCCTACCTTCTGACATGCTCTTGAGGATATGAAGAAAGCACATGAGCAGGTTTTTGATCTCATCCCGGTCCAGTTTATCACAACGCAGCACAGCGCTGCCCAGAGCCGAAGCAGACTGGTTCTGATACGCAATAATAAGGTAGGGAGACACAGAGAACAAATGATGAAAGAGAGAAAGCTTCACTCACCAGGAACAGGAGGCATAGTTGCCAAAAAAATTGGAAACTTAAAGATTAAGAAAATCACTCAAAAGACACAAACTTCAGAGATGAGAAATGTCAAGTATTTTTCCTTGGGGAGGGGGGGAAGTACCCAAGAGCGGAAAAAGGCACGTTTGCTGCAGCAGCTCTGTGCTTTGAGATAGCAACATCAAGTGCAGGTTTGAAGAAACACATATACGCTCACATCACAGCATCTGAGGACATAAGTGAAAAAGACTATGAGGTCGGCGCAACATCCGCTTTGGTAAAAGCACACAAACTCCCTGATGTGGGACACGCAGAAGAGAAGGATGCTGGGAGGAACTTTGGTAGGATTTTGGACACATTGTACAGATATTTGGAAACCACATGATTTGGTCTGTAAACTGTAAAATCGCACAAAAGTGCCAAAAGCATCACGTCTGGTTTACTGAATCCTTAGAAAGCATACATTTGCTGGACTCTGTACAACTGTAACCAAAAGTCTCTGGTGGAGAGTCACAAAGATCAAACGGAATACTTGTATTGGTATGTTTTCCTCATGACTTCCATCCACCCGCTGGCCTGCAGCTTGTTTGTCATTATCACTGTCACTGTCCTGCAGGTCAGGCAGGGGCACAGAGAGGAGGGAGAAGTCCATGGTGACCCGCTTGGTTGCACGGTTCAGAGCTGGGACTCGGTCTCCCGGGTCCAGGGGGAGAGGGGGCACGTTGACCGAGTGCCTCCTGGTGAATCGTTCCTTTTGGTGGGGTTGGGAAGTTACAGAGCAAGGAGAAGGGGTGTGGGCGCCCTGCAGGAGGGGGTGGGATGTCCAAGAGTGCAGATAATGTAAAATTAACATAAAATGTATGGTTGTGCCGTGCAGACTATCAACCTGTGTTTTGTCGACACTATCTGTTATTCCCTCATTCTTCAGGGGCTTGTATCACTAAGCAAGTTCGACTTACGGTCACCAGACTTCACTGAGCCCAACGCTGGCGATCCTGGATAATTGGTATCACAAAGCTGGTTATCAACTAGTTCTCTCAGGGTTTACTGGTCCAGCTCTGAGGGCGTTCACGTGAAAGAGGCAGAGCTCTTAATTACGTGTAAAATCATCAGAATCAGGAGTTTAAAAATGACATGAGACGAAACGTGACACCCAGAGGGAATTCAGGTTACTGCAGGAGCAAAGAGTGATATTCAGCCAGATTAAATATATACAATATAATCACACACCTGGATTAGAAACAGCAGGAATAATATCTAAATATTAATGGGGTAAAAAAATTATTATATAGGCTTTAAAAATATTTTCATCAGAGGCGAAAAAAGGACAGAACCAAATGTCTTATCTGACCAAATGTTGCAAAAATGTTATTACTGACTGAGCAGGCTAATGGTGTGTGCAAGTATTGTGCAGCTACATTAGTCATCCATTAGCCTGCTAGTGTGGTTGTCTTAAATCCAGAAAAAAACATTTCTTCTATCTCTGACATAATTATCAAGGACTCTGTTGGTCGGTAACACTTTATTTTTAACTCAGTACTTTTTTGATTGAATGATGACTCAATTAAGTAAGCTGATTGGTCAGTAGGTGGCTTGTTTTGGTCCAATGCTCTGAAATGAATTGTGATTCCGTCCCTTAGCATGTGTTTGTGTGTGTGTGTGTGTAAAAATAATAGTAATAACTGCAAAATCAACCATTTTTTCTCCTTTAAATATTTCTCCCTTTCTTTGGAACTTATTAAACCCCAAGATGTAGAAAATAAATCCTCCTTTGTGCCACAAACTGAGCTTGCACATTGGATAAAGGTTACAAAAAACATACTATAAAGCACTGTTATTTTAAAGAATATTATATGGGCTATTCACGGGGTCGACAAAAATCCCAATAGAGTTTTTTGGGGATTTGGGAGGGGGAGTCCTGGGTAAAAAGTACTGTCAACATCACAAGAGTTCAACTGAACAGAGCATTAAGAGAAGATGATTCACTTTCACACACAGTCAACCATAATCAAGGATACATACACATTGAGACTAAAAGACACACATTTGTTTCAACGTATCAGAAGTGATGACCAAGCAGCATGAAGTCCAGCACGTAATAAAAGTGCTGACCCCGTTTATGAAACGTAGAGTGAAACGTTAACATTGCAAATGAAGCGGCCATTCGGCCCGTCATTCATGTATTCATGTACCTTCTCCAGGGAGTTGGTCTTGTCACTGCTCTTGTCCAGCAGGCTGTTTCCGGAGTCGGTGGAGACCAGAGAGCCCCTGGAGTCTGCGTGGTGAACTGAGCTGACGTTGGGAGTGGAACTGTGAGGGGAGGCTGCCGGGACAGAGCCCAAAAATATTCAGTTTGTTGCATGTCAGAAGACGGGATGAATCTACATTGTACAAGTTCACATGCAGAAGAGCGTTATACATTTTTGGCAAAGTAAAAAAAATCGCAAAAAACAAGTATTTCCTTTGTTGTCCAACGTGGAAAATGAGTCAAGGCAAAGTAAAGGGATGTTAGGTTCATGATCCGCCTTGAGGTTAAAATGATGATTATGTTTCAGGTTTAAAATCTGACCAGAACGTAAT
The DNA here is from genome assembly GCA_036023855.1 of Gadopsis marmoratus. NCBI lineage: Eukaryota > Metazoa > Chordata > Actinopteri > Centrarchiformes > Percichthyidae > Gadopsis > Gadopsis marmoratus. The sequence continues at coordinate 40,291 of JAVQJF010089748.1, forward strand.
GTCTCAGGTACAAACAGTACCTCTTCGAAAGAACACTTTGCTCATTGAGATGATTTACACCAGAATTACGCTGCATTCTCTCTCTGACAATATGCTTTTACCTGTTCCAGAGATGACCACGAACACATCTTTGTGGAGAGCATTTTCTGTGCAGATGCCAGGTTTGTGAGGAGTCACCGTGGAGTTGGGGAGCAGACAGTCCTCCCTGGCATTCTGGGAAAGGAAGCAACAAAGTGAGCTGGTTAAGCTCTGCAAATGAAATCACAATAAAAGCTTTCAGCTGAAGAGGAAACACTAATGCTGCCTTCAAAGCTGCTATTTAGTTTCCCACCACTAGATGTCAGGCTTACATTATGGTTGCTGAGGTGGGCTGACTCCTTGCTGTCAAGTCTGTTGACGTTCTCCTGGAACAGGCCAAACAGAGGGAGGTAGAGGGTGGCAAGTCTGGCCTGCTGGCTCTGGAAGGACACAGTAGATGCTCATGAGTCATATTGTCAAAAATTGTAAATAAAAACAGTACATCTGACAGACTAACGATAAAGAATTTAGCAGTTAGCGGCGGGAACTCACTTTTGCAGCGTAGCGGTCGTCAAATGTGTGTTTGATCATCAGCGCCTTCAGCACCTGGATGGCGATCTGACGGATCTCTCGGTACTCCTGAAGAGCCCCGCCCACTTCCCTCAGCAGCAGCCCCACCAGGAAGTGGTTTCGACAGAAGTCATCAGTCAAGGAATAGTCCAGCTGAAGATCTGTAGTGGGCATCAGTCAACAGAAATAACAGGATGCAGAGAACAAGATTAGTAGAAACTGCACGCCCTTTGGATTCAAGTGTGTCATTTACCTTGGAACCTTTGAATTCTGCCTTTTCCAAAGGGCATGGGCAGATTAAGAGGCACATAGTGCTCGTGGCTGCAAACAACCCGCAGGAACTCAAACTTGAACTCGTACAAAGTCTGGTAGGAATACACAGAAAGTATAGTTTAGGGAATGGATGGCTTTAAGTCAGCTCCATATTTAATAACGTGGATGAAACCACTGAAGATGGTAGCAGGAGAGCCTTTTTAACCTTGGGGTCTCCAGGCACAAAGCAGTTCATGTAGTTGTTGATCTGCTTGAATACGAAGCCTCTGTCCATGAACGTGAAGCAGCGCTGGGTGAAAAAGTGAGTGAGCACAAATCATAAATCACATAAATACCTAACATATCCACATAATATGACAGATGTGGTGATTTCATTGGAAATCTGCCTGCAAGCAGAATATTCCTTGAATTAAACTAATCATTTTCGTTTTAAAATATGTTACTCATTAAATACAAAGAATCTACAGTGAGGATGATTTATACATAACTCTTCAGTCCTTGACATTTCCATGTTGACCCTAAACCAAAGGGCAGGTTTTCCAACTCATCTCTATATTAAAGGGCATTGTAGGCATTGGGTGGAAGTGCCAACCTTGATGAAAACCGCCAGACTGTGGTTTGCGTTACGAGCCGCATCCAGGTTGTCCTTGTATTTCTGGGTGACGTGTGGCATCAGCATATTCACCAGCGTCTCCACTGCGTGGTAGAACGACGCAGAAAAGCGCTGGTTCCTGGAGAGCTGGACGAGTGAAACAAAAAGAAAAGAGGGGGAGGATTTCGGCTTGGAGGAAAGGGGTTGCAGAAAGGTAGAGAAGACTAAAAGAAAACCCACCTTGACCTTCCCGCTCTCTATGAGATAATGTGCCACTGATTTCACCAGAGCTTCAAAGAAGTACCATGAGTGCTGCAACACAAACACAGAGTCGGTGCAAGGAAAGCTACTAAACGTGAAAGGACTCATTTACAAGAGTCGGTGCAAGGAAAGCTACTAAACGTGAAAGGACTCATTTACAAAATGATAAAAATTCAAATTAAAACGAGCTCAGGTATTTTGTGGGAAAATGTATAATTTCTCTGCACAACTGAAAAAACAGGGTCAAAGAAACACAAATTCGGAACAAAGCGCAATATTGTCGCACAAATGCATAAAACGTTAGTTATTGGGGGAAGATTTAGATTAGAATCTTATTTATTGATATCTGTTTTATCAAATAAAATACTAAGCCATAGAAATGTATAATTATCATGAAAACAGCATGTAAAATTTGCAATAACTATCGAACTAAGTCAGAAACTATACAGCTAAAGCAAGAAAGGCATCAAGTGAAAGCTTGTCCCTAGCTTTTATCTCTAATTAAAAAATATATAATGTGATGAAGTGACATATTGGTAATCCATTTTGTTATTCCACATGAGGCAGTAACTAAATCTAAGCATTATGGAGAAAATGAAATGGCTAAACTAGTCCTGCTAAAGGGTAACTAGCTCAAAAGACTTGGCAGTTATGCTAACATTAGCATAGCGACCTCTAAATAGTAACATGTGCATTCCTTTATTATTTGAATTTCAGTATAAAAACTAAAAGTGAATAGCACATAGCAAAACAGGTACATTAAATTTAATATTTTTAAAATAAATTTAAAATAAATTTATAAAATGTTTGTAGATACTGTGTCTTCCCTATGCTTTTTCTGAAGATTGACAAACACAGAGCACATTATGTGAATTTTAGGTATCATGTATTTATGCCAATGATATTCTGGGGATGTAAAAGCAAACTGCCTAACATGAAATGCATACAGTCACATTACAAATCTGTTACACAGTTTGCCGGCCAGCCTGAAAACATTCAACCCCTTTATTTCAACTTCACCCTTTCTTTGCCTTTCCAAAGCAGAGAGTTAAGAATGTAGGTTACCTTCAGCAGCTTGTTACTAGTTAGGAAGTCTGTGGATGGCTTGAGAATGGCTGTCATGGCTTTAGCCAGCTCCTCATGAACTGTTTTTGCATTGGTAGAGGAGTAAGTCTCTGGTTTAAACACAAACTGTATAGAGGGAGTAAAAAGAAAATCACAACAGCAACATTAATTCCACAGAAACACGGGAACATGCAAATAGATTGGTTGCATACCATCAGCATAAATATAGTGAGAAAAGACTGCACCTTGACATAAGACCTCAAGTAGTGTTCAAGCCCTTCTTCGTGGCACTGTGCTACAACATGAACCATCACCCTGGAGAGAAAGAGATGATGACATAGAAATATAAAAGAATAAAAGGAGGACGTGGGGCCTGCTAGAAGAAACAAGCCAAAGATAGGAATTACATTTATTTATTCTAAAGCAGTGACACCTCATTTAAACACTGCCGACAGAGCTTCAAAGACTAGCCACACACACAGCTGAGATATAAAACACATTCTGTGCCAGTCATAGGCGAGTGTCTAATGAGAAATATGATTCAGGCTATTAAAGAGAAACAGGGGGAATGCGCTATGGAATGAGAACCAGATGAAAGTGCTGTTATTATAATTCGCTACGGATGGAGTTTGTTAAAAGAGCAGAAATATTGCTGTAACACATAGCTTTCTGCTGCTGTCTGTGTGTGTGTGTATTGTGTGTGTGTGTGTGTGTGTGTGTGTGTGTGTGTCTGTGTGTGTGTGTGTGTGTCTGTGTGTGTGTGTGTGTGTGTGGCTTGCCTGGTCACATTGACAGCCACATCCTCGTGTGTGGCTCTGGTTAGGATGCAGAACAACTGGTTGAGGATGGTAGGCAGAAAGTTGACCATGACGTGACCCTCCATTGCGTGGAGACTCTGGGAGAGAAGAGTGGAAGTAAGGAAAAGAAACAAATATTCAACGAATGCAGGCTCTGGCTTGTCATATCGCCTTATATGCTAGATTACAAGTTGCATGTGATGAGGCATGCACAAAAGGGCGTGTTCCATTTTCCTGGGGGCATTAGAAGTAAATGAAGCTCAGAATACCTTCAGGTATTTAACCAGCTCCCCCTCTGAAGCTTGTTCTGACAGCTCCATGCTTTGACGGTGGTGAAAGAAGTTGTGCAAGTGCTGATCCTGAAGGATATTAATAAATATTTCACTATTACTTGCATTCTAGAGCAGTTCAATTCAGACGGCGTTTTTTATCCAAGGACAATGAGTGAGCAAGTGAGAATAATGGACATAATTAAATGGATATAACGTGCATATACTGTTGTGTACCTGACTGTAAACCGTGGAAACAAGATGAGTTGAGACTTTGAACAGGGCTTTTCCTCCGTCTACCCATTTGATCTCCGAGCCAGAGTGCTGCAATGGCAAGTGGGCACCAATTACTGCACTGGATACTGAATAAAACCGCATGGTGTTATTTATTAGAGAACATCTCAAATGCCAAGGCATTGACAACCTGATATAAATGACAAATCAGTGAGTGTTTTTTGTGTAAAATAAGAAGACAAGCTGTTCTGCCACATGGCTGCAATGTACTACGAGATTGACAGCATAAGGCTCTTTTTTTTTTTAAACTAGATTTCTTATGAAGGAGTTTATTTTTCGCAACAGCTCCTTCCCGACCGCTGAGTTTATAGGCTCAATGTTAGCTCATTTTGAGAAAATTGCTTCTTACACAGGCAGTTAACCTTGAAATCAGCACTAACTAAACACTATACACAAACGCTTATTTGATGAGCCCCTTTTGTATACATTATACTACAGCTTTAATTATATTGACACTAAAGTCATTATCCCTGCGTCAAAGAAACAACACAGAGGGATTTTAACGGTGAGAAGACATTGATTGATAGTTTGAATGGATTGCATTTTAATGCTGATCAGATTTCACAGGCATTTGATGTGAGAGCCTGCTGGACCACTACAAGGTCCCAATCCAATCACAGCTAATAAGATCTTTATCCAAAACCTCAAACTACATTGGCTCCCGTATGGTAATGGGAGAAACCCCATTTTTAAAACCCTTTTGGAAAACTGTTTGAGGGCAATACAGGAAAATACTTTGACCCACAAAACATCTCTGGTCTAAAGCACTTACAGTACGTTCTTCACTTAAACAGAATATCGCAAAAATCAATAACTCCCCATAAACAACATGAAGACCTGCAATCATAGAATTCTAGAAGGCCCTGAAAGCTCAGCAGATTATGGCTTCACAACCCTCTCACGATAACTCTTAAAAAACAATCAAATGTTAATAATAATCTTTTTTTTTTTTTACCTTGTTGACACCATCCTCCGAGCCGAGGTACCCAGCGGGCAGGTTGGCGGCCACAGGCAGCTGCTGTTCATTCATGATGACTCTGCCATCCCTTAGCAGAGGCAGCCATGCTGAACCCACTGTGGGTAAATAACAGATACAGCCACATGTTTGTAAAGTAGCAGTAATTTAATTTTTTGGGGTGGCTGCAGCATGAGCATGAGGATGAAAATTTCAAATCTCTCCGCCTTCCGGGGAGACTCACAAAAACCACCTTCACAGCGTTAAGTATGAGTGCATCAAACTGCCTTTGCCCACATTATGCACAGCAGATATTTACACAAGTTCATTGTTTTGTTTTTTGTGAACACCTTAAATATCCGCTCGTGATTTCATACGGAGGGGGAAGGCAGGACCGAAAGCTGCAGCCTACCTGGAGCCTCCACCAGGTCTTTCTTCTTGCTGTTGCTGTCACAGCTGACATGATAGAAGGTGAAGAGAAGGTGATGCTTCTCATGCAGCTGTGTAGGCAGCTCTAGCTTGATCTGAAGGTGACAAAAACACAGATTCCTGGGTTTGGTAGCTTTGTTCAGGAAAATGAAAGTGAAAAATGCCTGTGGAGCATTTCCACTGTGGATTCAATGTAGAACTGAAATGTACTCAAACAACATGAGAGGAGTTGAAAGGCACCTCCTTACTTCAAAACACACTGCTTTCAAAAAATGTTTAACTTTTTGACTTTGAGCATATGTCATAGAGCGTATCTGGCTCTCTCCGTTGATGGCTTTTAGCCATTAATAAGCATATTACAATATCCATTATATTAATACAACTGATTATGAGTAGCATGGGCATAGAAATACCTCATCATAGAACTCAGGGTTCTGCTGGTGGTGCAGGACAGCTGCATATGCCTGCTTAGTGAATAGAGCACCTCCTGGATGACCATAGATGCACTGCAGGAGTAACGCAAAAAGTAGGAGATAGTCAAACATGAGAGAGAGATATGAGTGCATTATTTTAGTCATAGTCATCGCAACGTGGTTTAATGTATAAAGTGCTAGTTGTTGGTTCGGCTATGAAGTCCAACAAGGCAAAAGTCCCTAAACCAAAAATGTCAAGTCCAAAGTCAAGTACCAAAAGTCTAAAGTCAAGTTCCAAGCGAAGACTAGCGGGTCTGAAGTCCTACACCACATTTTAAATTATATTTCATTAAGTAAATTACAGAAATAATGATTTTGAAATAGTTTGAAATGATGACTTTGTATTTATTACCTTCAAATGAATCTTATAACATTTAAAAGCAAAATTATCAGGTGTGCCTTGGCTTTTATGTGGAGTCAAGTCTGCCTCAAGTCCAAGTAATGTGACTTGACTCCCCACCTCTGTTAGTTTTAATTTGGTCATTTTTGATTATGTACATCAGAGATGGAATGAGAACTCTGTTCAGCATTTCCTGATATGCAATGGTAAGGTATGCACCTTCAGCGGCTGGGCTTCATCCTCATCAGAATCCTTGAATTCAATGCAAACGGCAATATTCCTCGCCTGAAGAGGGGAGTCAAAAGTTAAACACAGGCATATCATAAAAGCAAGAAAGAAGTTCCAAGACATCCCTGCTGGCCTGGAAGAAAATTTTGCAAGACACTCTCTCTACTGTGCCTCTTTGTGTCCTTTTCACATTTCCATTAGTTTCTATAAAGAGACGGAAAATATTTCAGGCACAGTATTGCCAACTCTTATTTAAGATAAAAAAGGTCAGAGAGACAGATGGAGAGAGACGGCAGGTTGGTTTCCTAAAAGTAGCCGACCTAGTGAAAATAACAGCCCTGCATTAATGTATTAATCAGAAGCTGCTGCTCGGTGTAAGGATAATTCTATCCAGCTCTGCTCTTTGGCTGAACGAGCCTGAGGCGGTTGCCAGTTGTCCCGTAGGCTAAACAGGAACATAAAATGATGATGCTAAGAGAATTCTAGCCAGAAAAAAGCATTGCTTTCCAAAAAGGATAAGTCATATGTTTTGGAATGATTTTATGTTACATGTTTGTGCAGACCACGTAATCAGCAATAGCAAAGCTCAAAGTTACAATCCCCTATTTCCTCTTGTTCAAAGGATTGTTGCATTAAGTCCAATGAACTGCTACGCATCCATACGGTTCGTACCTTAGCAAAGGATTTCTGTCCGTCATATTTGAGGTTTTTTGGGTACACATAGAGGTGGTTTTTATAGATGGTAAATGGTTGGGAGCACTTGGCAATGCAGGGTACGAACTCCTCCACCTCCATAAGAGCGCTGCCTGGCCCATTGCCTTCAAAGTTCCTAACTGGGATGTAGGAGGAAGTGACACAATCTGAAGGCAGGAAACGAGAGGAGTTACAGGGTTCAAGGTTAAAGTCTGATGATTATAAATAGATGGTAAAACGTGATTTTGTAAATATTTGGAGGCTTTACTGGTTACATCCGGGGCCACACTGTCAATAGTTATGTCTAAGTTCCCTAAGAGCACAGGGAGTTTGGCCATTTTCTCTGGTCTGTTGAAAAAACAGACATAGAAACAGCGATTAGAAAAATGTTTGAGCACCAGAAGCAGTGATATCTTGAAGAGAGGGGGGGGGAAACATACTTTCTAAAGTCAGTAAGCAGTTTGAACATGTCCTCGTCTGACAGCTTGCTGCTGTCCTGTCTGTAAAGAGCTGAGAAGCGAACACTTTTGTCCAAAGTTCCCGATGCATCTTTGAACACAGGCCTGCGGAGACATACAAAAGAAAAAACGCTGAATCTAGAGCACATTTCAGTTCTACAAGAGTGATTTAAAGATATGTGCCTCCCAACAGGCTGACTTTCTTTTGACAGTTTCCATTCAGTTTATATGCAGTATCCTAAATCTGAATCACCATATGGTATCATAGCACAAGAGAACGAGTCCCCTTAATTTTTAGAAGCTAAATGTTTTCCCTCAACTGCAAGGAATCAGTAAAGTAATATTACATGAGTCTATTTATGGGTACACCGGCCAAGAGAAGCACTGCCTGCCTGTGGAAGCCCCTTCATTCCTTTTTTAAACTAAATTAGATACAAGCATTTACGGATATTTAAATGGTAGACAGCTTTCTTTACCATAAGACAGAGCCAGGCTAGCTGTTTCCCCCTGCTTCCAGGCTTTATGCTAATCTAACCGGCTGCTGGCTGTATATTCATATTTAGGATGCAGACATGAGTGTGGTATTGATGACCCAAAATGTCAAACTACTATTCCTTGAAGTATTATAAGCCAAGAAATGCCCATTCCTTCATCTGTAATATTATTTATTCTCTATTACTGTGATTGTTCTGTTTTCCTTTTGCTTCTCGTGTGGATTGCTAACACAGGCCTCCAGAGTGAATATGTTTCTTCACATTCCTATTCGTTATTTGTAACTCAATAAAAAAAATTGTTCCCAAAAAAGTCAGTCTCTGATAACAGGAAGTATCTAGGTCAAAGCTTAAAGAACAGTTTGACATTTTCTGAAATATGCTTACTCGCTTTCTGGCGGAGAGTTATATGAGAGGTTGGTTAGCTTAGCTTAGCACAATATATCTAGTTTCACTATTGTACGGGGTTATGTGGCTGGCTATGTCCATATTCTGCACACTTGCCTTGCAACTGGCTGAGACTCCAGGATTTTACTTGTCCTGGCCAGGAAATAGTAAAAAACAACAAATTGTCGCTGAAGAACTGGTAGGCAGATTTTGTTACCGTTGGACAAAGGCGGGCAAGCTGTTTGTTTACAGTCTTTACACTAAGCTAAGCTAACAGGCTGCTGGCGGTAGTCCTACATTTAGCATGCAGACATGAGCGTTATCAATCTTCTCATCCAACATCTTCTTTGCTACAAAGAACGGAAACTACAGAAATACCAAACGGTTAATCATACCTTGCAGCCCAGGCGAATGGCATCCTGTACTGTCCCAGTCTGTCGCAGGCTGTCTTAGCATTCTTCAGAACCTTTTGCGCCATCTACATGTAGGTGAGAACATATATGATTCATTTGACTAATTAATCATTCGAGATGACTCGAGCGCACTGTGCTTTGCAGCCACATCCTTGTCATCACTGCTAATGTCCGTACCTTGGTGGAGTCTGAGCTCTTCATGTAGGGTTCAGTGCAGTGGGTGATCCCCCCCTGCAGGACTTTCTCAATCCTGGCCACCAGGAAGATCTCTGGATGGGGGCATGTGACTGAGAACACGCCCTTTCTGGGGTACTGGAGAGCTCCCTCTGGCAGCCCACTGGCCTGCCTGTGGCCAGCCAGGGGACCATCACCACTGCCATTGATGTGCAAGTCGCGTCCGCTACTAGAGCCTGATGTCATTTGTCGGACCAAAGGGTGGTTCAGGTCCACGTGGAAGTTGGCCGAGATCTTTCTACTGTTCTGGACGTCAAAGAGGGACAGCACCACATAGAAAGGCTCCACCTTTGATGAAAGAGGAGAGGGAGGAAAAGATTTTTGTGATGGAAGTTGGAAGATGGAAGGCAAACAGAAAGAGTAGGGAAAAGATGAAGGCATACCCATCCTTCCTAATGCACTAGTGCACATTTTCCAGCAAGTCCAAATCTGCCATTGATGTAATTCATCTTCCCATTCACTCTTTCCACCATGCATTTCCATTACACAAACCCATTTGTGTGTTAGTAGCAGAGCTAATAGCTGTGGTTTCCCAGCTGAGTACTGAGTATAGCAGGCAGGAGTCCTCCCTCTGCAGAGACAGAGACCTTGGAGTCACGGCAGGAAACCAGCCTCAGACTGGTGCTAATGCATGGTGGGAGGAATAGGCTGGTTGCCATGGTAGCGGCAATTCCTTGTGCCAACAACACCAGTTTTGACAGGGGGCCGGCCAAGTGGGCCATCTGAACTATCTGTGATCTTCTTAACTGATTTAGGCCTCGCCCTCATTTGCTAAGCGACATTTCCCAGAATTATGCTGGAAGCGTGTTTCTGTACGTGTGCTTTCTACGTCAACTTTGATCAAAATAGACTGTGCAGTTTGTAATGAACACCTTTAACTATATTAGACTGTTTGTTCTACATTGAAACATACATTAGTTGTTGGTCCCTCTTCATTCTCAGCAACACAGCCCTGCAGGTTGAAAGACAGGTCGTGACAGTTGACCAAGACTCTCTTCCCGAACTTCTCTTCAAACTGCTGCACGTCTGGCTCAATGCCAGAGAAGTCCAGTTTCTGTGGAAACAGGAAATGATATCAAACAGGTTAAATTACCACAACAACACCTTTAGTCGTGAAATCAATAGAAAACAGGAGCAGGACTTATTGTAGTGATGTATTATCTCTGTCACCTGTGTGTCAGGGTCCAAAGTGAACAGCTTCAGGCGAGCTTCACTCCTCATTTTGGACTCAATATCTCTGGCAGTCTGTTAAAAAACAAAGATTGAAATACCGTTTCAAACTTAAAGGAGGAATGAACAAAGTAACCAGGAAATCCAAGGACAGTGTGTATATTCAGTGTGGTCAGTGTGTCCCAGTTGGCACCCATTTTCGTCATCATCTCCCCTTCTTATCTTCTACATTTTTCTCTCTTTTTCTGAGATTTAGGTTATTAGCATACTATGAATATGACAAACCTATCTTGTCTTATAGAACTGTACCCACATACTCATTTTGGCAAACTCTCATAGAGAATCTTTCTACCATTAAACCTGCAAAAACTGTGGGGCACTGCAACCAGCTGTAAACACAACATCAACATATTATCACCTTCAAAGTATCACGTTTTTGATATATAAATATATATTCGTGCAGCTTTAACTCTATATGTTGACTTGGTTATTAGAACAAATCACAGGATTTGTTTGTTTGTTTTCAGACTGCCACGCGCCACTGCCAGACTCCTGCTCATCACCAGCGCCGGCCTCATCTGGTCCCTACATTTGGAGGCCATACACACTATACCAGATGTTTGCTTGGTTAGCACCAACAGGAAAATCTGGGGACCTAGTGGCAGGAAATACAGCTGTTTAGCAATTCCACCCTAAGCAAAGCTCCAGTTACAGTTCAGACTGCTTCCAAGTGAAGTCATATGGCACCTCCAGACATCCAGAGCACCTCTACAGTATGTGGACTAATCCATGTGGTGTGGCTTGTTGCGAGCATTGAAAAAAACAGGCTACCTGAAAGCTGTCCTGAAAACCTCCGGAGGAGAGGTCTGTTTTTCCATGTTCCTCATCTGTTGGAGAGATCAACACGAGCTCTGTTAGGTGATGCAGTTGTATAAAAACCTAACGATGTGTTGGTCTCTACCTCTCTATGAAGAGGAAAAGGCAATTACATGAGGAAAACATGTTGACAATAAAGTTGTGTATCACGCGTGAATGATACAGACACATCCTACATATAAATGATTCCATGGAGTGTACAGGCGCATTGAAGAAGTCCGCACGTGCAGCAAGCATCCAAAACAAAGACAGCAAACGCAGACACAAACACTGTAAGGCAGGCAAATAAATTCTGCTAAGAGAGACAAACAAGATGACAAAGAAATGCACAGAAACACACCATCATGTAGGTCTCCGTTCCTCTTCTCCTGCATGGCCTGTTCAAAGCTGCTGTGGAGAATCTTGTTGAGGGTACCAATCCACTCCTCCATCTCTGCTTCGCTGTCTGCAGCCAGCAGAAACGTGCTCTTGTCTTGCATCTTCAGCTCAAAGGCAAAGCGACGCACTTTGCTGTTCTGAAAGAACACAAATTGAAACACTGATTTCATCCATTCATCCAAGAACCTTAAAGAATACACACTTAAATGCTTCTATAATCGTATTGCACACTATGGTATCACAGTCCCCAGTACGTAAGGTCCTCTACCTGAACAACCCCCATGCATGAGTCAAGAAAGATGGTTCCTTTGGGTTCCTTGGAGGTGTTCTCATCCTTGTAGAAGTTGAGATTGTAGGATCCATCTCCCAGCTGGGCCAGGTGGAAGTACCTCCTTTTGAAGGACTAGAGGATGAAAATAGAGAATGTAAACATCCCAAACGGCCTCTTTCTCTCCAAAAATACCCCGAGGATGGAGATGGAGCATGGGAAAGTTCAGTGGAAAAATTAAAAAGTAGAACAAATTATGGGTTACCATTTGCAAAGGCCAATTTGATTTCCATATGTGCAGAGAGACAAACGAACTGGAGAAAATCAAAGATATGTATTGGCCTAGCATTGATAACAACATATTATTTGAACAAATTAGGTGCAATTATGACACTTCCAAATGTTGTCAACTCAATGAGACGCTTACTAAACCCTCAAAAGTTTTTATATAAAGATTTCATCCAGAAAAACAGGACACACTTTTATCAAAAGGGAACAAATAACGATACATATTTGTTTTCGGCACGGCAAAGGACTTTCTTATGGAAAAAGATGCTATTAAGTCTTTCATTAGAAAAGGTTACTTATATATCAAAAGAAAACTGGACATGTTTGAAAGGATTTGGGGACCATTCATTGCTTTTGTGAGGTGTATGGAGTTGATAGATAATCAAGAAGAGGAGGAATAAATTCTCCTGGGTGTAAACCTTACAGAACGTTTTCTGTGAGCCCTCGAGGCAGTAATTATGTGAAGTTAATGAATACTTATTACAAAGATCTTTCACTCCGCTGTCGATGACTTGGTAGTTTATTTATGGCAGAAGTTCGGCCCTCCAGACTGAAGAACTTGAGCACAAGTGATTGACAGTGTGCACAATCTTTCAGGCCTTTCACAGGGAAGTTTAATTAATGAAATATTATTTGATCATTTATTTTGTTGATTTAGAAATATTCTACCAGCGTTTGCTGGTGTATGAAAAGTTTTTTTTTTTTTAATGTGTATGTATTATTCGTGTACGTCCATAAGAATAGATATTGCTGAAAATGAAAAAGACATGCATTTTCTCACTTTAGGACTCACGACAATATATATATATATATATATATATATATATACATATACAGTATATAATAATAACACATTGCATTAGCATTAAGATAGTGGACTTTTTAAGTGGATTGATACTCCCTAGTGTGGGTCTAGCTCCAAAAACACGGGATTCTTCATTCCCCATGATGCAATAATGCAATAATGCAAAATCAGCAGAGTGCCCCTTTAGCCACACAGGCTGAAAACTGTGTGCTTACATAAAAATTATAAAAGTCAAAATCACCGCAGCCACACCTAACAACAGTGATGGGGTTGTGAAAGGCTGTGTTGCCTGCAGTGGCTCGAGCTGCCACTGTACCCACCCGCATAGTAACACTGATTGCACTGTTCATGTTGCCTTTGTACAGCCAGCCGTGTTTGGACACTCCTCCCTTCTGTGATCCGAGGGAGGCTGTGTCCTGCAGGAGGAGGCGCAAAGAACACACATCAGTACATGCATTCTACCGTCACATGCAACTAAACACCGTCTCCCTCTCCTCCGTTTAACGTCCATGCTCTCACATGCGTTCATTCACACACTTTGCTTTGAGCTTAAAAATCTGCTGACCGCCCTCGAGGCGAGTGGGAGGAGAGGCTCACATTGACTGTCCATCCGGTCCGGAGGAGAATGCTGTTCATTAAGATCAACATTTACACCAACACTGCACTTCTCTAATCTCAGGGGATTTCAGCCGCGACGGTGTGTCCATTAAAGGTCACTGGCCTTTGGTTAAGTCAATGCCTGAAGCAAGGTAATTACTGGGAGGTGATGTGCCCTAAAAATGCTACAAATGTCATGAAGATGTCAGCTGCTCTGGGGAACCGCGAGGGCCTGTGGCTTGTAATGAAGGAGGGATGTGAAATAAATGAATACAATGTCGTACAATAAATGAAATGTGTGTACGCTGTTGCATTCCCTTGTAATCAGGTTTCTGCTTGAACGGGACCCAGAGGAAGGTTTAACTTGTTGCCCTTGTAGAGTCACTGTTATTAACAGTTCAAGGGTTTGCTGAATAGCCAGCTGTGCGCCTCGCGTGAGCCGAGGTGACGTGTGAAAAGACTACGGGACAAACAGAGTTCCCTACACGAAGAGGAAAGAAAGTTTGGAAACCGATGGACTCACCTCGTCTTTTTCCACATCTTCATCCACCTCAAAAAGGTGAGCTGCCAGTTTCTCAGGTCTCAACACCTTGCTGAAAGTACAGGGAAAGTACAAGGTCACTACAGTTTATTTAAAGGGCACATCACCAACTTACAGCACGCTTTGCGGATTAAAATATAAACATCAAACAGGCAACTGTGCGAGTTCACATGTACACGTCCGCAGTTCATTTGGGGAAACAAGCTTATTGGCTTTCTTGCTGAGAGTTGATGAGAAGAGCTCACCGCTCTCGTGTCTGAATTACTCGAAGGTAAGAGAGCGATCAAAAAGCGTTAAGAAATATACACATATATTTCAGAATCCAAACATTGCTTACATTTCAAGGATACTCAGTAATGCATAGTTTTATAGGATGTAGCCCAAATACTGCAGCTGCTTCTCTAAGTGCAGCTCAAACCCCAAATGAACAGCTTGCCTTTTGACCTAGCTTGCTCTGGGGAACTACAAGCATAAACAGTGTCATGGCCAAGGCCAGGGCTTGTCTAGTTTTTACTCTACAGTGTTTTGAGCTTGACACACAACATCTGTAGAGTACATTCCTGTCCTTAAGGAAAGTGGCTGGGCCATTGTGGGAGCTTTAATGATATCAATCAACGGCAGTCCCAGAATAGCTCCGCTTATCCTTGGTAGAAAAACATAGGAAGCCTTCCATTGTTGTTGAGGAAAAGCCCAGAGCCTCCGAGACACAGGTTTCCGTGTTTCTACGAGATCTGGCTAAAGAATTCAGTGGGCTGTAAACACAATAAGATTCACAAGATATAAACAAATATATTGCATCATAGAGTGCTATGCGGCGGACAAAGCAGACTATAAGCTGAACAGCACATTCATGGATCTAAAGCTACAGAGAAAATACAGAGCCGCATAGATAACATGTACACGCCCAATCCAAGCGTGACGGACTGAACGACTGGAGGACACATTTTAATCCCCCGTTTGTCAAATGAACACTATTATTATAATTAGCGACTCTGTATTCAAACTGATTTGTACAACAAGAGCAGTGTGCTGAATTTTTCATGTATCAAAACAGAATACGTGATGGTGAACATCTGTTTTATTTCCTGAATTTAAAGGGGCATTGCACTTCCAAGTTCGGCGATTCGCGAGAGACGGATAAAAAAATGTTAAAAATAGAAGTAGGCCGAGAGATCCTGACTGTTAGTGCCTAGTTTGTGTCATCCAGTGAGAAAAATTCCACGCTCAAACACAAACTAATGTCAGATTTATTTGTTGGAAGAATTTCCAAACTATATCTTTCAGTTTTACAAGAGAAAAGACTTAAGATTAAGATTAACTGGTGGCTTGAAAAACGTTTGTTGATAACGAGTGACACACAGTCCCTTTCCTAGGCTTTTCTATGGTGCCTGGTCTTTCAAACGCCTTACCTTCAGCTTGTAACATAGACTTTTTGTTAAAAAATTCAGCATGACATCAGCTGGGTTATTTTGTCAGAGCAGACAAACCTCCCTTCAGAGACACAGAAGACATTATCTGACCAGACCAATTAAACGGATCTTTATGTGAAGTGGTAGTACTCAGATAATTTACTTAAGTAAAAGCAGCAATACCACAGTGTACTCGGTTACAAATTAAAGGCCTGCATTCAAAAATGTACAGTAAAAGCACAGGTATTAGTATCAGAATAAATTGCCAAACGTACTCATTATGCAAAGAGGCCCATTTCAGAATAGTGTATATTATATTACTGAATTATAATAATTAAAAGGTTAATTGCTTACTTTATACACTGCTGTGTATCTATACTAATATATCATATTTTATTTGTTGCTAATATTTTGTATCAATAATTTGAATCCATAAAGTAACTACTAACTAATTTCATCAAATAAATGTAGTGGAGTATAAAGTATAATGTTTCCCTCCGAAATGCAGCCCCTGTTTATTCAACTTTTGTCACATATCCTGTATGTAGTAGTACTCCCCCAACGCCTGTAAACAGATTTCTGTGTGTAGAATCAGTGCAGTTCCCCTTTAACCTGCAAAGTAACTAGTAAATAAAGCTGTCAGATAAATGTAGTGGAGTAAAAAGCACAGCATTTCCCCCCAACATGCAAGTATAACGTAACATTAAATGGAATTACTCAAGATAATCCAGTTCAGTCCAGCTCAACATTTACTCTATATTAAAACAGAGTAGGTGGCAGGGACCTTGGCTGCATGAATGCAGCTTAGTAGACTGAGTCCTACTGTATTGCATGGTCTTCTTTCACAGTCTGACATCGGACATGTCAGGAAAGTGGTCTACACCTCACAGCACCGGTTAGTTGGCTGACGCACACACACACTCACTTTGGGAGCTGCCGGAAGTCTCCAGAATACTCTTCATATTTGTAACTGACCACATGCCAGTCAGACTTGTAGGTTTTGATACACTGCAGAGACAGAAAGTGAAGAGAGGTTGAGGGGTCATTTCAACAGGAACAAATTAAGACGTGAGCTTCCATGCATGGTCCAGACATGGACAGGCTCAGGTTTCTTTAAAACGATGAAGAAGACTAGTATGGGTGTATTTAATTAATTTTTTTTAGTAAGAATGGACATGGATGGACTTTGTCCGCTGATATTTTCTGCCCGACTTGAGGTTGTGTTGCTCAAGTCCCTGTAGGATCGAACAGTGGAGTCACAGATCTCTGCAACTTCTCAAAATGAACTGTTCCAACATTCTTCTCTACTTGTCTTGTTGTCTCTGTTGCATTTGTCAAAAAAAATCCCATCCAAATGGGGCTTCCCTGTACAATTCTGTATTTCAGGGTTTGTTGAGCATCTATTGATTCTTTTTCATCAGTGTCATAAAATAAACTAGTTGCTAGTCAAAAGGTTTTTGAGGGAATATGTTGGCTAAAAGGTTTTTAGAGAGGAGCGGCGCAGCCATGAGAAACAAACACCAGTGGTGTCACTTGGTTTGTGATATTCCAACATGTGATAATCAATTCTGCAAATTCATAAAATGCACATGTTATTTGAGGCGAGGGGTCACTAAAAAGTGGAAAGATAAATTCAAAAAAAGAGCAACGCGTGTGTATAAGGCTGCACAGCTGCTCCAGATGTAGTTATGATGTAATTCTTGGCCGCAGCCATGGGGGACTATCCCCTATCAGGCTCTATCAGGCCGCACCCCAGCTCCCCTGAAACAACATGACGTGAGCCACCAATGAACTGTGGACTCCATCTGTGGCCGATCCTCTGCACTATCAGGAAACACGTGAGGGTGGAGAACACAAATGGAAGTTCATTAAAAGGCTAACAGCAACGTTATTCACATGCACCATATCGGGTTTCCCTCGTCTCTAAATCACGTGAGTGGCCAACAAACACTTTTCTTTTAGCGCTAGCTTTCTCTGAAACCTCATCAGCCCTGCTTCACCCATACACCACGAGCGAATCAGAATGAACCCTTGTCCTGGATCCTGGATTTGTGTCTGAACCTATCAGATCTGGACAGAGGCGAAGCACCTGTGTTTTGGGTGAAAGGAGAGAAAGCGTGGCTGTGCTCCAAACAAAAGCACAGTGCAGGGCTTCGGCCGTGACGGAGAGGCTGAGGGATGAAGAATGGACAAAGCAGGCTTACGTCCAGGCATGTGTTAGTTTTACCTCTTGGACAAACAGCGAGTGCGCTTCTTTCTCAGCAGTCTCTGGCACGGTGGAGAACAGAGTCCTGCCCTGGCGCCTCAGGGTGGAGATCTGAGGGGAGAAAGGGAAAGCAGGCATGAGAAACAGACTGATAGAAGAGACCAGATCCATTCTGTTGGAGTTTTTATACAACAGGGCAAATTCACTCACACAGTAAACCTATTTCCTGCTTTTCCTGCTGGTTTTACTGTTTCTCGTGATTATATGAAATTGTATTGCTCCCCGTAGGGCAGTTGTCTTTGAACAGAGACAAAGGTAAGCTACAGACCACCCCCTGGACCTGGTGGGGATCAGTGTTATGCTCAAGGACAGTTAAGGATGACACTGGCTACACCTCTCTGACTCCTTCTCATTGGTCCAGATGGTCAAATCATATCAGGTTGGTAGCTCAAAGCTGACATTTAAAAGATTAATTTGACATTTTGGGAAATACGCTGTTTTGCTTTCCTGCCGAGAGCTGGATGAGAAGACTGACCCCACTTGCTAAACATGAAGCTATAGAGCCAGGGGACGTTTAGCTTAGCTTAGCAGAGAAGACTGAATGTACAGGGGAACAGCTAGCCTGGCTCTGTCAAAAGGTGAAACAAATTCTGCCCACCAGCACCTCCAAAGCATACTATTTAACACATTATATCACGTGTGTTTAGTCCGTACGAAAGACCAAATGTAAAAAATGACTCAAAGAAGTCACTGGCCAGGCCAAGAAATAGTTCCAGCACGTAACTAACTCCCTGTATAGTCATTTTTACATGTTGGATTTTGTAAGGATAAAACAAACAACATATGTTAATTAGTGATCTTAAGAGTGTTGTTTTTAACCTTTGGAAAGAGCCAAGCAAGATGTTTTCACCTGCTTCCATTTTTTTTATCCAAGCTAAGCTAATCACCTGCTGGTCCAGGCATGAAAGTGGCATTGAAAGCAAAGAAGGTTAAGAGCAATCCACCAATTTAGCGTTGCACTCTTTTCAAACTGCCAAGACTTTTTATTCCACACATTCTTCTTTCCTGTCAAAACCTGGAGCCTACATTACCCACAATGCTACTGAAAGGCCAGAAGATGTAGCCTGGAGCATATAGCCTAAAGCAGAGATGAGGGGCGGGCTACAGAAGTCTGGTAAACTCACGTCTTTCTAACTCCACACCAACAGATTTTATTCATTTTCAAAGTTGTAGCCTTTAGCTCCAACCAACACGGACTCAAGTGACATCACTTGAGGTCATTTGTCAGACTTGAGGTCATGTGTCAGACCTTTATATGCCTAACACCTGGAAACCTGGTGTAGTTCTCCTTAAAAGACACAGTGAAATGAAAAGTACATTTACTTTTCGTTAAACGTGTCAAATCATTTTTGAGTATTTTTATTTTAAAAAATCCCTCTCTTTCCTCTTGGATAAAAATATTTCTGATGACTCAGTTGGAACTTGTGTGTGTGTGTGTGTGTGTGTGTCTGGGTTTCCAGTGCAGAAACAGAGAGTCTGGTGGAGTGAAAGTGGTGCCGTCACTAGAAGCACATTTATGGCCCTTTGAGAGACTCACTGTGTGGGTACCT